>APFE031481811.1:313169-414236 GCA_000404065.3 Pinus taeda | reverse complement strand
TTGAAGATTGGAATTATGAGCAAGTAAAAGGGATTTAGCAGAATTCTCTCAAAGAAACTCTTCTCTCAACAATTCCTGGAAAATATTATAAATAACAAATTGCAGAATGTAAACAGGGCTGCTCTCCTCTGCAATTTTAGGCTTCTAAAAGCACTATTGTAATTGGAATTTAGAGTTGTAGGAGAGAGAAGTGAAAAATCTCAGATCTGGGGGAACTATTGAGGATTTTCCCTTTGTATTTTGAATTATGTGTGAGGGGCAGAGTTTGCACTATTGTGGCTCTGGTTTTGAAGACAGAAACTCAAGCAATGTAAAGCACTGTTGGAGACCAAGGACAGAGGAATGGATGCAATAAAATTGGTATTTCTAATACTACTGTTTCAGATATCAGTTTTAATGTTATGGTGATATGAATGTGTCATTTTATTCATGTTTGTGCACTATTGTTAATATGGGTAATTTGTCATTATGTATCTCTGTTTTTTTTAGATTAATTTCTCATTTTAGAGTAACTATTTACTCTAAAATCTATCTTATGAAACCAATTTATTGAATTGTAATGTGTTGTGAACTATTTCCACATATCATTATTCAATTATTGGACTTATTGATTTGATAATCAATATCATTTTGTGAATTACTTCCTGAATGTTGTTGGTTTATTATTTCAGTTTTAAGGTCTCAATAGAATGTGTTTTGGCAACCATAATATCAGTTAATTGAACTACTTCATTAACTTGAAATTCATTATAAACAAGACATATTTAAATCCCAATATTTTAATTACCTTGCTCTTAGTTGGGTTAGATCTATATCTGCCTAATTAAGATAGGATTTAGATTAGTTTCTTTTGCTTACATCATAGAATAATCTTGCATTTAGAGTAAATTATACACTCTGTTAAGTCCTCTCATCAAAGAGGCAAAACTTTAGTTGTGGCTTGGCTGAACCCAAATCAGCTTAAGGGTCATTCTCTTGCCTGATCAGCAAGAAGAAGTGATCTGATGTCCCTGTGTATTGGTAGTTAAAGATACATTATAAACCAATAGCAATAGGGAGAAGGTAACTGGACCTAGATGAACAGTCGGAGCCACCACACCAAACGGAAAAGGAGGTGCTTTTAAGGTCCGGACTGGGTGGTTATCCCCCAATGTTGTTGCAGCGATTTTCGAGGCATCAACACTAACTGAACTCACAATTAGTTCCACAAACTGTTGGGACTAATCTAACTGGACTTAACTCAATTAACTGAGCTAACTAATTACAACTCAAAGTGCAACTCATCTTGATCTCCTTAATCAAGAGATAACTTCCTCAATCAAAGGGATAACTGTTGGATGTATTCACATAGACTTCATGTTTGATTTTCTCCAACTAATTAACTCAAGTTTAATTAATTAATTATTTTTCAAATAGCTGCTAAGATCAAATTCGAACTTTAATTCTTAATTTTAGTTTAGGGAATAACTAAAATTGGAATGTATCCCGAAATCCTATTTATAGAAATGCTATTTTTAGCACTTATATATTTAGCAATTCTTGGTTCTATTTTCAACACTCCATCTCAATGAGAAAGGGATTATCTGTCACTCTGATCCTGTCTTTGTGGAACTCAAATTTGCATTTTGGCAATGCCTTTGTCAAAATATCTGCATCCTGCTCCTCGGTCGAAATATACAACAACAACATGGTCCTCTTCACCACACAGTCTCGAATATGATGATACTGGATATCAATGTGCTTGGACCTGTCATGAAATACTAGATTATCAGAGAGTTTGATACAACTCTGATTATCGCAATAGGTCACTGTTGGATCCATCCTGTGACCAAACAATCCAACTAGAATTTTCTGCATCCAAATAGCGTCACATGCTGCCTAACTGGCAGCCATTTATTCAACCTCTACTGAGCTAAGTGCAACTAGCCTCTGTTTCCTGCTGTACCAAGAAATTGTAGCTAAACCAAGGTTGAAAATTCCTCCTGAAGTGCTCTTCCGATCTCATGGACTTGTTGCTCAATCTGCATCTGTGAAGCATTGAAGCTTCACTCCCTCTGTCTGTCTGTACCATAATCCATACTGAGTGTGCCTCTGAGGTATCTCAGCACATGCTTTTCTACCTTCCAAAATAGCTTGATAGGCTGAACCATAGCTTGACACAGCTAGTTCACCGCAAAGCACAAATATAGTCGTGTGTTCACTAAATGCATCAATAAACCCACAAGTTTCCGATAAATAGTAATAGGTACTACCTCACTTGAAGTAGCATCCTCCTTCCTCCAGTTACCTGCTAGAGGATTCTGCATGGGCTTGCACTTCTTCATGTGTAATCTCCTAAGTATCTCATTGGCATACTTGCCTTGAGACACAAACACTTCCCCATCCTTCTACCACACTTCCATGCTTAGAAGATAGTGCATAAGACCCATGCTTTTCATCTCGAACTCTCTTGCAGGGTCCTCCTTGCAAGACTTGATCAACTGACCATCACCTATCAATATCAGATCATCAACATAAAGAACAATGATCAATGGCTTACCTTCTACCACGATGTGGTAAAGGTTCGCCTCTGCTTCACTCTTTGTGAAGCCCAACCTGGTGAAATTGCTGTTAATCTTGGTGTACCAAGCACGAGGTCCTTGATTCAGCCCGTACAAATCTCTCTCAATTTGGCACACATGTGACTCACGATCAAAGTTATCAAATCCTTCCAGCTGCTCTATGTACATCTCTTCCTTAATCTTGCCATTGAGGAATGCAGTATTCACATCCATCTGATGGATCTTCCATCCCATCTATGTTGATAGTGCCAACATCGATCTGATAGATGTGTACCTTGCTACAGGAGCAAACGTCTCATCATAGTTGATCCCCTCAACCTATGAGAAACCACGGGCAACAAACCCTTGCCTTATGTTTCTCCACACTGCCATCAGTTGCTTGCTTTACCTTGTAGCACCATCGGGAACTCACTACTGACTTGTCCTTCCGTCTTCGGACAACATCCCAAACATTATTCCGAACTATGGAGTCGTACTCCTCCACCATAGCATCAACCCAGACTAGCTTCTGCACTACTTCCTCGAAGGAAGATGGTTCGGTCTCTACACACTCCCCAACTAGGGCCATGTAAGTAGTGTACTGCTCAGGTGACCTCCTCTATCTGCACTGAGAAGATTATTGTCCCACATTCTCTCTCACATCCATCATCAATTTGTCAACTTTCCCTTGAGATTTTCTACCCATTTGTGGAAGACTCTGCATGAGTGGATGTCTCCACTCTTGGATCATCTACATGCGGCTGCTCCGCATCAGTCTGAGGCTCCTGCTCCTTAGGAACCAAAAGTTCATCCTGTGCATGCAACTTGAGCTCCCTCTCAAGGGAAACTCACATGGCCTTCTATTCGTCAAACTTCAGATCTCTGCATACCATTGTCCTCTGACTGGTAGGAAAGAGCACCCGATAGTTGTGGGGTTTATCAGTGTACCCAAGAAGTATCCCCAACTCAATTGTTGGCTCTAGCTTCTTCCGAGCATCTTTGGTCACATGGAAAAAAAGCGATGAGCCAAAGATCTTAAAGTAACTCACATCTGGTCTCTTCCTAGAAAAAGCCTCCACGGGTGTCTTCATCCCCAATATATGATGCGGGCTTCTATTCTGCAAGTATACTATTGTATTACATGCCTTACCTCACAAATGAAGTGGTAGGCCTTGGTCATGCAGCATCACCTGAGGTGCTCCACAATTGATCTATTTTTCCTTTCGGCCACCCAATTCTGTTATGGGTTATGGGGTGTCGTCAACTCCCGTTTAATTCCTTCTGCTACACATAAGTCCTTAAACTGTTGGGAGACATACTCTTGACCATTGTCGCTTCCCAAGGCCCTTATTTTCTTTCCATATTCTTTCTCAACTAAGGCTTTGAACTCACAAAACCTTGAGAAGGTTTGATCCTTCTTCTGCATGAAGTATATCCAACATCTACGAGAAAAATCATCAATAAAAATAACATAGTACGTTTGTTTAGAGGTGGAGGCTGTCGAGAATGATCCACACACATCTGTATGAACTCGTTCTAGGATTGCTCCAACTCAACTGTCTCAATCCTAAAAGGATGATTTTGCATACTTATCCAAGGTACAACCTTTGCATGTATCCACTTGCTTCGGTTTACCCTTGGGAAGTCCAGTAGAAATCTGTTGAATGATCTTCAAGGACCCATGGTGCAAGCATCCCAATATTCTATGCCATAGCTCGCCAATATCTTGGCTTTGCACCAACTCTGCTTTGGAACTCAATGTAGCACAATTTTCTACCTCCAGCTTGTAGAGATTCTTTACTCAAATCCCAATCCTCTTTGTTTGTCTAGTGCTGATATGCCTCAAGAATGCCTTTCCTTTACTAAAGACTACATCATTGCATTTGTCTTCCAACATAGTGACAGACACAAGGTTCTCCTTCAGACCAGGCACATACTTTACATCAGTCAGGGTGAGAGGAGCTCCATGCTCCCTCTGAAACACAACCATGCCTTCAACTAAAACAAGGTACTTTCCATCATCACCAATCCCTATACGCATCTGGAGGTCCTTCTCCTCAAAGATATTGAATAGACTCTTGTCGTCAGTCTTGTGGAATGAGGCTCCACTGTCCAGGTACCAAACACAACCCACCATCGATGAAACCATGAATGCGATGAGGGTGAAGTCCAATTCGAACTGTGATGCCAGTGCCTCACCGTATGATCCTTTCGAGGATCACTTCTTGGATTTCTTCCGTGGACAATTTCTAGCATAATGGCCCACCTCATGAAAATTAAAGCATCGCACTTTCAATTTGTCAATCTTCTTCCCACCATCGGAATAACTCGATTTAGAATGGGAATCCTTCCCTTTCCCTTTCCTTGCCTTACTCTCTAAGGCTAGATTTTCTTCATCATCATGCTTTGATGAAGATCTAGCCCTGATGCTTCTCCTTATCTCCTCCTACATCAGATCCAACCACAGTCGTTCCCAATATGGTAGTTTCTCTCTTCCATTTATTGAGTCTTGGTAGCTATGCTAGCTCTTAGGAAGACCGAGGAGAGCAAGACTCACCATGTCATCATCAGCTGTCATGATTCCTACACTTCCAAGCTCATCCCTGTAGGTGGTGAGCTTGTTCAAATATGTAGAGATCATTTTTTATGAGAGATTCGTCAACGTAAATCACATGATCTTTCATTTGTCGACGCGTTTCACAAATGAGATCATGTCACCCTTTTCACACTTGATTTTCCGAAGCTTCTCTTTCAGATCTAGCTTCTTCTAATCATTGTTGTTCTGATATAGATCCTTGAATGAATTCCACATTGAAAATGGTGTCTCCTTCCCATGGAGACTCGTGACAATGTGGTCTCAAACTCCCTCTAGAAGGATCCTCCTCGCTCTAGCCATACATTTTTCCCATTCTACCAATTCTTGGGCGTTAGTAGCTGCTGGCTTGGGGACTTCTTGATCAATGAACTCCTTCAAACCATTATCCTCTAATACTACTTCCATGCGATCCTTCCGGGCTATATAATTCATACTGCCATCCAGGGCATACTCGAGTCTCAAACCATTGAATGCCATTGGTGAAATTTGAGATGTTATAAGAATTTGATTTCTATAATCAGGAACTTCAAACTTCGAACTTCTCCCTTGTTTGTATACTGTTCTCCGCTTTGATCACTTTTGCTTTGATATCATGTAGAATTTCTCATTGTAGCTCAACTAATAATGCAATATACTAAAGAAAAATACTTGATCTACTTCTACAACAAACTTTGCAGAAGCTTAATCAATTTTGAGTAAGATCAAATAGAACACATATAATAGAGAATGAGAAATCAATCACACATTAATGCAGAAGAATAATTTGGGGAAAGCCTCACCTAAAAAACCTCGCTATCTGTATTATCATACAAGTGGAAATATCTCTGGACTACACAAAGTTTTAGCTCACAAGCTATCCAGCTCTCAGCACAATCCCTCAATGTTGCTCATAGACTGAAAAGACATAACATATGCCTTTCCTCAGTCCTCCAAGCCTCCTATTTACTTGTGTAGTTTCTCCTGGGTCTTCTGGTTGCCACTTGTGTTAATTTACCTCTCACACAACTACCAAACTTAGGAAAATAACTGCGGAATCTCCAAGGAATGAATTCCTTCTACATGCAAGAGATATCCTTAATGGAATATCCCTGCAATTGATAGTACACTGTCTCATCCTCTGATCTCAACTGGGTCTCTGACTGAACTGACATGCATGAGTTATTTATGAGAGAATATTCAGTTATCTGAAGTACACTAGTTACATGCATGCATGCATTAACTAACTAAATTCACAATCAGTTCCACAAACTGTTGGAACTAATCTAACTGGACTTAACTCAGTTAACTGAGCTAACTAATTACAACTCAAAGTACAACTCATCGTGATCTCCTCAATCATGGGATAACTTCCTCAATCAAAGGGATAACTATTGCATGTCTTCGCATAGACTTCATGTTTGATTTTCTCCAACTAATTAACTGAAGATGAATTAATTAATTATTTTTCAAATTAGCTACTAAGATCAAATTCGAATTTTAATTCTCAATTTTAGTTCAGGGAATAAATAAAATTGGAATGTATCCTAAAATTCTATTTATAGCAATGCTATTTTCAACACTTTTATATCTAGCATTTCTTGTCGCTAATTTCAACAACCCTTGCCATTTTTGGATAGCCATTATGTGATGGGGTTCTCATGTTTTGGTTGAGCTGGATTGTCGGGTGGATTCGAAGTTGAGAGAGGTGGATCTCCGAATGATAGAGAACATGGCCTAGTGGTCCCTAAACTAGACTCTAGATCATGGTAAAGGCACTGGCCTGGTGGCCCCTGAGCCAGACTGTGGGATATGGTAAATCTAGGATTGTGTTGCCTTGGTGGGCATAGGAATCCTTGTCGGTGAATAGTAGGATATACAGTAAAGCAAAGAAGTGGTTTTCTCTCCATTGGGCTTAGTAATCCTATGTTTAGGATATGTGGTAAATCTTGGAGATTCAGTCTCAGTTTAGGGCCTACTGATCTAGGTTTGGATTGCGGTAAATCCTAAGAGACTAGGAGACAGGAAAATTCCTCATGGTCTAGGTGAAGCAATCTGGTGGCATCCATGGTTTTTTGGCCTAGTGATTTGATATAGATCATGATCAATCATGTTATGACATGTTTATTATGTTGGCCTAATTATCCGAGATGGATTACGGTAAATCCTGGTTTCCATTGATGAGGGTGAGCTTGTTTAGTCTCAGTATTCCTTAGTTGGTTCTTTTAGTTTGAGACCTGCATTCATGCTTGGAATATGGCATGAGAGTGAATGACCGAAGAGAGATTTGGCTCAGTCATTCTATGATTAGGTGGAACATGGTAGTCCCATCCTGGGTTTCAATTTTGCATCATTAATGAAAGGTTAATTATCGATGTATTTCTATGAGTATTATACTAATTTATATGTGGATCATATGGTTGTGATTTCATTGGTATTTACGTTGATATTATGTTGGTTATTTATGTGTTTTATGATTGTGGATATGTATATCTCTCATCATTTTTTTGCTTGTAAATGAATAATCAATGTATCTATGACCTAAGAGACGTCAATAAAACAAATTATATAAGCGAGAAATGATTCTTAGAAATTCTCAGATAAGTATGAGACCCCTATCCTTAGATATGTTATTTACACCTGTAATGATGACATATTTATGATATGTTTGATGAAATTCCTGTCATGGCTAGAAGGGGTCCAATCAAGGTTCCATTCAAGTGATTTCATTTATATTTTCATTTCCTTGTTATTTTACTATTCGAAAGGTGTCATTCCATTCTAGGCAGTGACCTGGGTTGTAGGCCTGAAAAGTGGCTTAAATCCTAGGGCCGTTGGCATATAACTATATAAAATAGCCCTTGGACCCTGGCATGCCTATAGCATGAGAGCATCCATAGCCTCTTGGATGTTGGAAGGCCTATAGTATGAGAGTGTCCAGAGGTTAAGTGGTTAAAAAACTTCACTGCGACCTAGGGTCTAGCTGCCTAAAGAGTTTGGATGGTTCTCAGGGGTCTCATAACTAATCCAGAAGCTTTGTATGTTGTGTTTCCGTTGATTCCATTTCCTTAAGGTCGCATAAGAGGCTGAATTTGTTCATAGTAGCCTATCGTCGCATGTTTACCCTAGTTAGTCGGTTACTTGGGTAGATGTGGGAGGAGGGTGTTACAGAGTGGTATCAGAGCATGGTTCACCCCTTGGACCATGGGGGCTTCACTATGGGAGAAATACCATACCACGTGCATTCATACTGGGGGATATGTATTGAGGAAAAATTTATATAAAATATTGGAGGATATATAGGGGATAAAGGGTTTTTATACCGGCAGGTGTAAAAATGGAGCTCAAAGTTCATGAAAAAATATAAAGGGGTATAAAAAATGTTAAAGAAGAAATGGATACCTACGATATCTAGTGAGAGTACAACTTTTTTAAATTGTGAAGGTGTATTGGGTTCATATTGTTAGGGGGTTAAGTAATGTTATTTTTAGAGGTGTTTTCCAATATGTAGTCAAATTGAAGGTATTATTTAATATGCCATGAATGCACGTTATATGTGATAGGTTCATTGAGTGATGCCCTAGTGCCTTGGACTGGATGGGCAATGTGTTGGTCATGCATTCATGTCGATTGAGTATGTGTTGCTTATGTTTGTAGTCCATGTGCTTGTTGCATTTGCATGGTGTTGATCAAGTTTGTAGTGACGTCACTATGTGAAGGTTGATCGTGTTGTTGTGGGATGTGTCATCATGAGTGTGTGGTTGTATATGAATTTGTTATGCATGTCGGTGTTTATATGTTGTTAAGAATGAATTGTCATGGTGAATATTGTTGTGCATGAGGTAATTGTATGCAGTTAGGTCATCATGATGATATTGGTATGTTATGATGCTAATTTGTTGGCTGAGATAGAGCAGGAGAAGTAGATCATTAAAGTGAAGTTGCAACATTGGACCTCGAGGAAAGAACATGTTATCATGCATTTTTGTATGTTGGGCATGCCGCTATGTATGCTAAGGATTGTTATATGCATTATGGTTATGTGTATGGCTTTGATTCTATTGATGTTATGGTTACATACATGATAGATGTTAGTTGATTAGTATAGTCATATTCACATGTGTCAGATAGTCATGAATGATGGTAACCTATGGTTGTATGCATTTCTATTGTTGTTTTAGGTTAGAAAACTTGAGGATTAGGTTATATGTTATATTTTGTTGATGAGTATGTTATAGGTTAACTTGTTGTTTTATGCTAGTAACTTAATAATTAGGGTTATTACATTAAGATCTTGATGTTATATGTATCATACTAAGTTGGATTGGTCTATGCAAACGTTTAGTGTTATGACATTCATATATGAGTTAATATGTTGTGATATTATGTCATACTAATCTAGACTGACTATGAAGATGTGATTGTTATGCATGAAAGATAAATGTTTATCAACTTATGATGTGAACATGTTAGGTAGTTATTTTTATGGATATCAAGACCTTATTTTTGCTCGAACTTATGAGTTGTGAAGTTATATCATGCTAATCTAGCTTGATTGTGTAGACAAGATAGCGTCCCATGAGATACATTAAGGTGTGAGCTTGTTTTTATCATCTACTTTGTGCTTGAATGTTTGATTATGTCACCTATTGGGTGTTTGAGTGTTTGGTGTCTATTATGTTGTGGAGTTGATTAATTTAACATGGTATGTTTGCAAGTTGGTTGAATGCTTGATGAATTGCATAATATGAGTATGTGTTCAAATGATCTTGTTTTAACGTGGTTGTACTGACACATATGTGTTGAGACAGTTGATACATACTTGAGTGTAAGTAGGTGATAGTTGTAGAATTATGTATTATGTCTAGTGAATGTGAGTTGATTGTTGATTATGACATGATTGTTAGCCTTGGTAAAGGTTGATTTCAAATTCATAGATATGATTTTCTTGATATTTGGAACATGTGGTTGACATCTATGAATAGTTGCAGGGTAACATTCATGGTACTAGCTTGACAAGGTAATAGTTTATGTGCTTATATATACTTAGCAGTTGGGTGAAGTGATAACACATAGTAAGCCTCAATTGCAACAAGGTAAAAAGGTAAAAGAAAGGAATTGGGCAATAATTCCTTTGGCTTTGCTTGGAAACCCTAATTCCAAATGAATGAGGGTTTTTCATACATGAAATCCTCTTAACCTTGATTTGTTTGAAATTATGTGGGTAGGTGATATATTCATGGAAATGTATTTGACAGGTATAAAAATTGGTGTCTATTTATAGATAGACCCATTAAGGGAATTGGAGTCCCTTGACACATGGCGTGGATGTGTTCAGTTGCAAGCAATGTGATTGGCATAACAAGGTAAGGTAATTGATGTATTGTTATTTTTATTTATGCACTGACAGTTATGTGTTTATGGTAGTGTGATGCAGGGAGTTTCATGGCAAGAGAAGTTGACATGAAATCTTAAAGAAGGCTCGGGTTGAGCTTCCTTCGAAACCATGGGGATTCAATCACGGTGTCTATTTTCAGTCTTGTTCTTTTGGTCCTTGGTGATTTGTTGAGCTTGATTGCAATTTTTTCTTGAATGGTGCAAGGGTTTGCCACTTTGTTTGTGGTGTTATATTGTTATTGGTTTCCATGGTTTTGTTTTGATTGCTTCTTGGTATTTACTTTTATGTTTTGAGAGTCCTAGGAACTGATTGGGAAAGAGAAAAGTTAATGGAGCTAAAGGAGAGATGTGTAGTACCCAATGGGTAAGGTAAGACATGGATGAACTGCGGTGTGTGAGTAAGTGTAGTAGAAGGTAAGACTATGACAATCGGTTGGACTGGTTGGGTCCATTGTGGTAAATGGATGCTAGTAGTACATACATGAGAAAGGTAAAGTGAATGGATCTGAGGTGTCATATGCCTTGGATAAGTTGGGAACTGTGGTTCTCAATGTTGTGCATGTTGTGAAAAAATAAGGAAGTTCTCTTAACCTAGACCTTATGTTATCTAATAATTATGTTGTGATCATAACTATGTTGATGTTTACATATGTATGCATGTATGCATGTATGTATGTCATGTCTGATAGAGTCATCATGGATCATGATTATTAATGCTAATATGTATATGTATATATATGTATGTATGTATGTTGTTGTCTGAAAGGATCGTTAGGGATCATTCTTGTGGAGGAATGATTTCTTATGTAGGTGAATAACATGAAGAAGTTCCTGTTTTATGAGGAATAAAGTGGGAAGAGTAATTATGAAAAATATATGAGGTCAATATAATGTGGTTAAGACTTGATATTATGTGATTATACTATGTCTATATTTACGCCATGATAGGTAACACTAAAGGATTTGTCAGCGAAATGAAAGCAGCATGGTCTGCGACATGTTGGGACAACCATGGATAAGATACTGGAAGCAAGTTTGCTTGCTAGATATAGTGTGGTTTTGAATGTTTTTGTGCATATGTTGTACATGTTTCATTTGTGATGTTGTGCATATAGAGTGTGTGTACATGTTGTTTATGCAATGTTATGTATAGGGTGGTACAGATAATGTTGTGTGAATGTTTCATATGTAGTGATGGTTATAGATGGTGCTATGTGCATGTCGGATTTGTGGTGCTATGTACATATTGTACTAAGTGCACGATGGATATGCGGTGTTGTATGCATATTGTGTTGTGTGCATGTTGGATATGCAATGATTTGTACATGGGGTGTTATGTACATGTTTTATATGCAGTGCTATGTACATATTGTGTTGTGTGCATGTTGTACATATGGTATTGTGTGCATGCTTGTACATGTGGTGTTGTGAGCATGTGGTGCCATGTACATGTTTTACATGTGGTGTTGTGTGCATGTAATGATGTGTACATATCATGCATGTGATGATGTGTACATGTGGTTTTGTGTACATGTCATGTATGTGGTACTATGTACATGTGGTATTATGTACACGTTGTACCTGTGGTATGATGTGCATGCGGTGTTGTGTACACATTGTGCAAGTGGTGTCGTGTACATGTGATTGTGTGCACATGTTGTATAGGCGGTGCTTTGTACATGTGGTATTATGTACGTGTTATACATATGGTACTCGTGTACATGTGGTATTTCGTGTGTCATACATGTTGTATTGCGGGCGTACGGTACTATGTATCTACGTTGTGTAGTCATGGTATCATGACACGTTCTTCGTTATGTTGTACTCTGTGTATGTATATGTATTGTGTGGTGGTGTACACAAGGTGTAGGCGTATGAATTGTGTTGTGTTGTAAACTAGGTGTAGGTGTACATGTTGTGTGTTAGGTGTAGATGCATGTATTGCATGGTGGTGTATGTTGTTTGTCATTGTATGTGTATGTGCACATGGTTGAGGAGAAGGCACTAGGTGTTTGTCAGGTTTGCCAACTGATCCGGAGTTCGTACGAAATAAGGAAAAAGGTAGAAGCTACGAATTGATTAAAGGATAAGTATGAGTAACTTATGTTAGTTTAATTATGCATGTGATTTATGATTCTCGTCTATGATGACTACATGTGATCTATGATTCTAGTTTATTATGGTTACATGTGGTTTATGATTTGGATCTATGATGGTTGTTTTTTGAGCTAACCTAATGTGATATGTTTATACATGATAATTTGGTCAAAGATGATAGTTTGACTTGTTGTGATAGGAGGTAAACAATATTGCAAGTGTACCTTATTGATGAGCTACCAATGAGGTATGATGTGAATTTATTTTAAATCTAATGGAAGTTATGTGCCTGGTACAGGAAGCACGAAAATGCCTAATTGGGTGGTTGAAATTGACTACAAGAATTAACAACATGAAAGAAAGGAACGAAAACAAGCAGCAGTATGTTGGTAAAGCACTTCAGGAGCAGGGCCATTGTGGGACACTGGTACCCAATAGTGTCCATTGATTTCCATGAGCATGCTATGACTAGCATCATGGTTTTGAGGCAGTTATATGCCTTGGTTGTTTAACCTTCCAACGCAAGAAATCCTTGCCAAGGTATGGATCACTCAGGATAGCAAATGTCGAGGAACTTGGAAGGTGAGTGACTGCACGAAGGGGGTGACTAGATTGCCTGAGGGACTGTGTAGCAGAGAAGGGAAGACCAGAGATGAATATCTTTTCATAATTAGCATTGCCAAACGGAATCATATGCACATTGGGAGTGCTCCCTAGCATAATGAGTCGATAACAATTCACTAAGGGGACATGCAACACGAAATTGTAGCGTTGAACATTGGATGAAAATTTGACTTTGCAGTGGATTCTGGAATTCATGGGAAGGAGTTGAATCCTGGTATTACTTAGAGGGTGGATGTGTGAGCCTCTGGATTCCCTTGTTGTGGATGGAAGCATCATATCCTTTTATTTGTTGGTTGAGAGAATTTTCATATGTGTATATGTGTGTATTATAGTGAATAATGTATGAAGCTAGATTTATAAAGCTCCATAAATAGTATGATTATTTGTTGGGTGAAGAAAATGTGTATGTGTGTATATGTGGTTATTATTGTAAATATCATAATGAGTTGTGCTATATAGCTCCAGTAAACGGTATATTTGTCATGCTTTAGTAGATGGTCATTGTAAATAATTCATCAAGCTATGTTATAAAGATCCATGGGTAGTATGTTTTGTTTTCAGTAGTATTGATGGTTATAGGTGTCATTGGAAACCGAGGACAGTGTTCCCCCAAGGGTGCGGTTCTATAATAGCCTTGGTTAAAATCTCATGTCAAAATATATATACCATGGTTGATGGGACACTTATTCCAAGCTGTATGTTGGGAAAAAAATCCTAGTGGGTGTTTATAAGGTTACTATGGCTAAAGTAAAATTGGTAAAGGCAATGACAAAGGCATTGAAAGGGGAAAATGGAATTACTTGGCGTATTATTTAAGAAAATAATGGAAATTAAGAGAAAAGGAAGGTGAAAGGTCACAATTTGCATGTGAGGAGGAAAATGAAGGAAAATAATTGAAAATGAAGAAAATAGAGGCCTCATTGATAAAAAGGCTTCTAAGGATTAGTGGGTAGGCTTCAACAGTGTAACCTTTTTTCAATTCGGTTTGGAGCTCTCTCATTATTCTCTCTCTCTCTCTCTCATACTCTTGGATACTTTGAGTTTTCTTGGAGAATTTTGGCATTGGACCAAAGAAGGAAAAGAAGGCAATACAAAGCAAATATCAATTAGGTAAAGGCAGGATCAAGCAACTACAATAGTATTATTTGCAGGTATCGATTTGCATGTGTATTTTCCTTTCTATATTTTGTTTTTATGGCATGGATTTTTCTAGGTGTGACAATGTTTTCAACCTAGGTTTTTGTTATGAAACCAGCTCAAGAAAAGATAGAAAAGACAGATCAACGTCTTAGAATTCAGCCTCTTCGAGGGGGCAACCTCCTTTACATTACATAAATGAACAATTCTTGGATGATACAAATGAAAAGGCCTCATTTCTATATATAGGAGTCTAAGCAGGCATAACATAATCAGAGCCTACATAACAATAATAATGTAAGGGCACAATAATAACAATAGTGGGCTTCTATGGGGCGCAATAGTAACAATATGGGCACTATGGGTACATCAATTTAATAAATGAGTTTTACTAATAACAATAAGGGGTTACACTAGTAGTATAAGGGCCTAACATGCCCCTCTCCTTCAAAAAGTGTTGTCCTCAACGCTTGAGTAGTTCTTGATGCTTCTGTATAAAATTATTGTCCTCCCATGTGGAACCTTCAGTGGGTAAATTCTTCCACTCGATGAGATACTCTGAAATTGATCAATTTTGTAGTTGTCGGGTTCTTGTTTCTGTGATTGCTCCAGGTTCCAATATGGCTTTTCCTTCATCTTCAATTTCTGGTAATATTGTTTGAATTGGCATATTTTGCAACTTTTGAATAAGTGGCCATACTTCTTCGTCCTTCTTCCATTCATCCCCTGCTTCGTTTATCCAATCTGGTTGGATAATAGAAATAGCACAAAACAATGCTTCCAAATCCTCATCCTTGAAGAGTCTTCCCATTCGGTAAGGTCGCCATTTTTTAAGTGTATGTAGTATTGCCAACATTTCCTTCTCATAAATAGCTTGCTTGAGAAGTAGCAGTAAAAATACCCAATCACCTACATCAAAACATTTTTCACTATGATGTTGATCTACCCATTGTTTCATTTGATTTTGCACCGAAGTGGCATTATCCTTTCAAAGTTGGAGAACTTTTTGTTGATGCTCGATGTGATCTTTCACTGCTTGAACCTTTTTCTTCTTGATATGTCCTTCTATCTCTAGAGTTTGGGGAGTGGTAATTTGTTCCAATCCTTTACAAGATATGGTCAGATTCATTTCTTGATGCTCGATGTGATCTTTCACTTCTTGAACATTTTTCTTGTTGATACGTCCTTCTATCTTGATAGTTTGAGGAGTGGTAATTTTGACCACTGAATTACAAGATATGGTTGGATTCATTTCTTCTTTATTGATGTGATATTTCACTTCTTGCACCTTTTTCTTCTTGATATGTCCTTCTATCTTGAGAGTTTGAGGAGTGGTAATTCTTGCCAATGCTTTATAAGATATGGTCTGATTCATTTCTTCTTTCTCTGGGGTGGGGTCCTGGCGTATATCCTCTTCTTTTGATGTTTCTTGATCCTTTTCTTCCTCGTCTTCATAATACATGTAAAATAATTTCTTCTCAGCACACTTATGACCTTTAGTGCATTTTCTATCACAATTGTAACAAAGCCCTTTTTCTCTTTTTTCTTCCAATTGTTGTGGTGTAACCCTTGTAGGTTGTGGAAGGCTAGGAGAAAGAACACTTCCATCTTTATAGTTGGGAGGGGTAGACTTCCTTGTTGCCATAATTTTACTTTCCAATATGTAACAAACCCCTTTTACTATTTCCAATTGTTTTGGTGTTGCTCTAAAGAAGGTGTTGCTCTTTGTATCCTCATAACATGTTATCATTTCCTCCGTGAAAATTGACCACGTAACAAGTTTTTTACGAGAACAAAGCCCTTTATACCATAAAAATTGATCTGGTTCTAAATATGAAGATGCTATACATACCTTTTGTAATAGTGGTACACCATGTAGATCAAAATATTGCTCCATCTGATGTATCCAATTTACCGAATCCTTGCCATCAAACTTCCTCATCTTGCTTTTTCTTGATTTTAGGAGCTCGATCTTGCAATGACTCTAACTCTGTACTTTCAGATCTTTAAGTTTTGAAACTATGACATGTAGTATTCCTTTGTGTCCTCTTTTCAAAGCCACCAGTCTGACCCAAATTGGATTCTCCAAGGAAGAGTTATGCGAAATCTCCCACAGTGACCTGATTATGGACTAGTTCAGTAGGGCAAACTTGTACGATGTGCCACAAGTCCCTGTTTTGTCTTTTGGCTCTAAACAATATATACAAGAAACTAAATTCCGTCCTCTTTCTGTACCTTCTTACGAAATTTCAATCCAATGCTCAAAGAAAACGTTATAGCGATTTTCCCCAGGTCACCTGTTTGGAATGTAATTCAGGAGTTTGAAAACATACCAAATTCCTCAGATCATATCTCCGCAAATATAGCGCAAAACGCTCTGAAATTCGGACCCGAGATTCAGCGCGATGTATTTTCAAATGGCTTTTTTTTTCGACTTCTGAAACGTCGCAAAAAAAAGTTATAGCGGAAATGCCACGATGACCTGTTTGGAGCAGCGAAACCCTAGAATCCAAAGCTCTAATACCAAATGTTATGAAAC
This sequence comes from Pinus taeda, assembly GCA_000404065.3. Lineage (NCBI taxonomy): Eukaryota > Viridiplantae > Streptophyta > Pinopsida > Pinales > Pinaceae > Pinus > Pinus taeda. Next base: position 397,330 of record APFE031481811.1, on the reverse strand, counting down.
CAACCCAAGAAAAGATAGAAAAGATAGATCAACGCCTTAGAATTCAGCCTCTTCGAGGGGGCAACCTCCTTTACATTACATAAATGAACAATTCTTGGATGATACAAATGAAAAGACCTCATTTCTATATATATATGAGTCTAATGGGTCATTATATAATCAGAGCCTACATAACAATAATAATGTAAGGGCACAATAATAATAATATTGGGCTTCTATGGGGCAGAATAGTAGCAATATGGGCACTACATGGGTACATCAATATAATAAGGGGGTTGTACTAATAATAATAAGGGGTTACACTAGTAGTATAGGGGCCTAACAGTTTTCCATTTCCGGATAGCCATGGTGTGATGGGGTTCTCATTTTTTGGTTGAGATGGATTGAAATAACTTCAAATGGTACCTCATTCAGGGCCCATCAATAAGGTATACTTGCAATTTTGTTTGCTTCCTGTCACAACAAGTCAAGGTAGCATCTTTGACCAAATCATCATGTATAAACATATCACATTAGGTTAGCTCAAACCACAACCATCATAGATCAAAATCACAAATCACATGTAACCATCATAAACCAAAATCATAGATCACATGTAATTATCATAGACTAGAACCATATATCACGTGTAATCATCATATACCAAAATCATAAATCACATGCATAAAATATTGATACTTATCCTTTAATAAATCCTTAGATCCTACATTTGTCTTTATTCCATACGCACTCCAGACCGATTGCAACTCCTAAAAAACACCCAGTGCCTTATCCTCAGGCATGTGCACATACACATAGTGTGCATCACACACATACAACCACACACAACATATAACGCCATGCAATACATGAACCTACACTTGACATACAACGCATACACCTATACTCAGTGTACAACACAACACACTACATACTCCTACATTCAGTGTACTACATAAAACAATGCATACACGTACACCTAATATACATCACGACACATACATATATGTACAAAAAGTACAACACAACGAATACACATGTCACGATAGAACAACTACATAATGCACATGCATAGTACTGCATGCATGTAACACAACATGTATGACATGGGCACAATACCACATGTAGACCTATACCATATGTACAACATGTACACAGTACCACATGTACACAAAACCACTTGCACAATGTGTGCACAACAACACATGTACATGACACCACCTGCAGATGTACACAATGCCACATGTACATCACACCACTTGTACAATGTGTAGACAATACCAGATGTACATAGTACTACATGCATGACATGTACATGACACCACATGTACATAGTTCCACTTGCACGGCATGCACACAGTACCACCTGAACACAATGCCACATGTACATCATGTACATATCTCGATGCGCACATAACACCACATGTACAATCATGCACACAACATATGTTCAAAATGCACACAACACCATATGCACATATCACTGCATATAAAACATGTAAACAACATCATGTGTACACAACACTACATATCCAACATGTGCATAACACCATATGCATACAACACTGCATATCCAACATGAACACAGTACAATATGTACACACCACTGCATATCCAACATGTACATGGGACCATATATACTCAACATTGCATATGTAATATACACACAACACCATATATTCAACAACAATACAACACCATATGTACACAATACTACATATACAAAAATACACATTACCATAGGTACAATCTCTAAATATACAACATGAACAACATATACATAATAATAACACTGCACATCCAAAACCAGACTGCCTCTACCAAGCAACCTTGCTTCCAGTGTCTCTCTGCCATCCCTTCTTATCCTAGCATGTCGCAAAGCACATTTTTTTCATTCCTCTGATGTATCCTTTAGCGTTATTTGTCATAACATAAACATAAGCATAACACAAGCATACAATACCAATTCATATCCACATGATACTAACCTCATATATTTTTCATGACTACTCTTCCCACTTGATTCCTCATAAACCAATAGCATCTTCCATACCCTTCACCTGCATAAGCAATCATTCCTCCACAAAATGATCCCTGACAACTCTGTTAGACAATGACATACATACATACACATATATAAACATTAGCATAAAACAATCATGATCTTGTCAGCAAACGACATACATACATACATATATACATATAAACATTAGCATGAAAACCATCATGATGCATGATTACCTTATTCGATAACAACGTACATACATACATATATGCATATAAAATTTAGAATAAAAAAATCATGATCACAACATAATTAAGAGATCCAAGGTCACGGTTAAGATAGCTTCCTTTGTTCATGCACAACATGCAAAACATTGAGAACAATAGTTCCTGAGCTAGCCAAGGCTTTTGTTACATCAAGCCCATTTACTTTACCTTTCTTGTTATGTTTCTCATGATTTTCCTGCCATCATCAATTTACACCAGTGGACCCAACCAATCCAACTATTTGTCATACACTTGCCTTCAGCTGCACTTATACATGCACTGAGCTTCATCCACAACCTTAAATCACTATTTGGGTACAACACAACTCTTCCTGAACTCCATGAACTTTCCCCTTTCCCAAACCAATTCCCAAGAATCAAAACATAAAAGAAAAGAAAAGAAACAAACAAGAAGAAAACCATCAAAATCAATAACAACACAACTCCACAAACAAATTGGCAAGGCCTTGCACTAGACATAACAAAGATGCAATCAAGTGTAACCAAATAACAAATACTGAAAGAAAAAAATTAGCAACGAACAACATAACTCCATCCCTATGGGTTTCCAATGCTTCCTAGTTAAAGCTCAACCCGAGCCTTCTTTAAGATTTCATGGAGATCTCCTTTGCAATGCAATTCCCTACATCACACTACCATAAACACATAATTTTCAATGTATAAATAAATATAACAATATACCTTGTTATGCCAAACACATTTCCTTGTAGCTAAACACATCTATGCCATGTCTCAAGGGAATCTGATTCCCTTGACAGATCTAGCTATAACTAGGCACCAAGTGTTATACCTCTCAAATACGTGTCCATGAATATAACACATATCCACATAATTTCATACAAATTAGGGTTAAGAAGACTTCATGTATGCAAGTACTCATTCGTTTGGAATTGTGGTTTCCAAATGTAACCAAAGGAATTCTCACCTAGTTCTTTTATTTTACCTTGCTGCAACTGATTCTTACTATGCACTGTCACATCACCCAAATGATATTTATATAAGTAAATCAAATACTATCTTGTCATGCTAATACCAAGCATGTTTCCTGCAACTGTTCACACATGTTGATCAGATGTTCCAAAGATCAAAACATCATGCATATTAATTTGAAATCAATATTTACCAAGTTTAACAACTAGGTCATAATCAACTAACATTCATAAGACATAATGCTACAACTATCACCTACTTACACTCAAGTACATATCAGTTGTCTCAACACATATGTGTTAGTACGACCATCTTAAAACAAGATCATTTCTTCATGCAATATTATAAACACATACTAATATCATTCACTTAATCAAACATTCAAACAAACCATAAATGTACAATGTTAGATAAATCAACTAGACGACATAATAGACACCAACATTAAAACACCAAATAGACAATATAATCAAACAATCAAGCACCAAATTACAACATAAGCAAATTCATACCTTAATGTATCTAAGGGGAGGATATCTTGTCTGCACAATCAATATAGATTAGCACGATATAACTTCACAACATATCTATCAATTTGAGATCAACCTTTACTAAGACTAACAATCATGTCTTAATACATAGTAAACTCATACTCATTAGACATAATGCTACAATTGTCACCTACTTACACTCAAGTACATATCAACCACCTCAACACATATGTGTTAGTACAACCATCTTAAAACAAGTTCATTTCTTCATGCATATTACAGACACATACTTGTATCATGTAATTAATCAAACTATCAAATAGACTGTAAATGTACCATGTTAGATAATTCAACTAGATGACATAATCTGACAGTCAAACACCAAATAAACAACATAATGAAGTAGTCAAGCACCAAGTATATGACCTAAGAAAAATCATACCTTGGTGTCCTCAGGGCAGACTATCTTGTTTGCACAAACAATCTATATTAGCATAATATAACTTCACAACATATCAACTCAAACATAAATAAGGTCTTGATATCCATAAAAGTAACTAGCTAACATGTTCACATCAAAAAAATCATAAGAATTCTTCATTCATGCATAAAATCACATATGCACAGTCAGTCTAGATTAGTACAACACAATGTCACAAATAATTCGACTCGTGCCTAAATGTCATAACCATAGCCCTCTACATAGGCAAATCCACTTTAGCATGATACATGTAACATCAATATATTAATTCTATAATCCTAATCATCAAGTTAACTAACATATAACAATAACAACAAAGCATACAACCACAAGTTACTATCATTAATGATTGTTTGACACATGTGCATATGACTACACTAATCAAGTAACATTTATCATATATGTAACTATAATAATAATAGAATGACAAACATGTATGCAACCCTAATGCATATAACAATCCATTAACTAACATACCAACATGTCAAACTTACAATACCTGTATGACGATCTTCTCTTACCCCAAAAGTCTAGTGTTGCAACCTCACTCTGATAGTTTGCATCTCCTGCTCTATCTTAGCCAACACATTATCATCATAACATACCAATAATATCATGATTGCATAACTACATACAATGACCTCACAATGCATATCTAACCTATGCTACATGCATAACCATAACCATAACAATGCATGCACAACAACCTATGGACACTGTCATCCATAACAAATTTATATAGAACCATACACTCATGGTGACAACCACAACAACACCATCAACCTTCACATGGCAACATCAATACAACTATAATCAACACCATGAAAATGAAACAAGAACATGGACTGCAAGCATAAAGAAAACATATAAAACTAATATGAATGCATGACCAACACACCAACCATCCAGTCCAAGGGGTGAACCATGCTCTGATACCACTCTTTGGTATCAAATATGACACAAAGACAGTGAAACTCACTATGATACCAATCTGTAATGCCCTCCTCCCACACCAAATTGCGATCTCACCAAAACTGGCACCTAGATCACAAAACCAAAAGGAGCATGGAATGCATCTAAACTCCATCACTATCCTTGAGGAAATTTTGGTCTCCTTGTCTCTCAAGCTTTATCGCAATCCACACTGGATCACGAGGCCTTAAACGAAGACTCCCTTCTCTAGGATTTACCACAATCCACACTAGATCACTAGGCCCTTGACCAAGACTTCACCCTCTGGCTTTACCGTGTATCCCACCAAAACAGATCAAGGGATTCCCAGGCCTTTGGGAATTTTCCTGAGACCACCTCCACCCCAAATTCTAAAACCATCCAACAATTCCAAAGCTCAAAAATAAGAAAACAATCCATCACACAATGGTTATCCGGAAAAAGGAAAGGCAAGGCTGAAATCCATTGTCATAACACGACAAAACCATGCCACTCACAACAAGATAGCCATATACCAACATGCAAATCCATGCATGTCAAAACCAGCTAGGAAATCACACATGTAATATATTACCTACAAGTATTCGTGTTGAATCTACTTTATCCTGCTCTTCCTTTCTTTATATTTTCTTTCTTTCCTTTTCCTTTTCCTTCCTTTGCTTGCTTTTCCCTTCCTTGCTCCAAAGCTTGAGCAAAAAGCATGATTCAAAAGGTCTCCAACTTATCCTCAAAAGCCTTTTTATCAATGAGGCCTCTATTTTCTTCATTTTACATTATTTTCCTTCAATTTCCTCCTCACATGCAACCTATGACATTTTACCTTCCTTTTCTCCTAATTTCTTTTATTTTCATAAATGAATGTGCCAAAATACCTTTTTGCCTTTTTAATTCCTTGTCCATTTCCTTTGCTATTTTCCTTTAGCCATAAACATATCCAGTGATTCCCACTAGGATATCCTTTCCCAACATTCATCTTCGAATACATGTCCCTTAACCATGGTCTTATTTTTCCTTTATTATCCTTTATTTCATAAAAAGTTAATTAGGGTTGTTAAAATTTGCATCTATCGAAATTTTATAATCAAATATTTCGAAGCCATCCTCGATTCGATATTTCTTTTTGAATATGATTATTTGGAATCATATTCAGGGAACAACTTCAGTTTTTTTCAAGAAAAATATTCATGAAAATGTGCTTGCAACTATTCGAGAGTTGCGTAAACAACTTTTTGATTTTAAAATAATAAGTTTGTCGAGAAATTAATGCATTTTGGATCTTGTCTTAGGGGTACAAGGGCTTATTGGACAAAGTGTCATTCTGAATTAACTGATATGATCAATCAATTGGTTTTCCCTAATTTGTTTTTTATATTGAGTGCGACTGACACAAAGTGGTATGATTTGCATAGTGTGATGCCTTCAAATAGAGATTTTCATCGACAAAGTGAGCATGCAATAAAGATTGAAAATGTTTTTTGGTGCCTGCATATAGTTGATATGTACATGCACCAAACATTCAATATCTTCCGTGACATAATCTTGCAGAGATATCTTGGTGCTAAATACTTTTGGAATAGGATTGTTGTTGTTCGTTTTCGACATTTTATAATGATTTCAAGGAAAAAGTATGTTCTTATGATCTATTATTATATGTTATATGCATGTTTTGAATCTTGTTAGGTATGAATGGTAGCATAAACATTCTACCCGCATCCACGGTTTTTGTGGTTGCCTAAAGCATTGGATATGGAAACATTGGATTGGTCCAATGTGACTATTGTTGTCCATGCAAAGCGGTACTTTGACAAATATGTTACAACTTGGAATCCACATGACATACATCATCAAAATGTCAGGATCCCTCGAACTTTAAATGATGATCCATCTCTTCTAAATACTGAACAATTTTTTTCTTGCAATCCTGAAGAATATTATGAGCATTTAGTTAACTATGTGTAAAGGCATATAAAATACAACGTTGATTCTTGTTTACATAAAACAGGGTATGTTCTTTCATGTCGCTATCATGCTTCATGGGAGGTTCGTGCAATCAACATTGTGCATAAATTGAAAAAGGGAGAAAAAGGTATGAACCAACATGAAATGATTAATGTTTAAATTCTCATAATGTTGATGTTTTAACAATATGGTGATCAAATGTTGGTTGTCATCCAGTTATTTATCAACATCAAGTTTTGAAGTATATTGAAAAATATGCTTCAAAGGCAGAGAGAAGATCATAAAGTTATCACCAAATGTTGGTGGGAGTAGATATGAAACTCCTGTATTATCTACGTATAGAAGGTTCCTTGCTAAGACGCTTGTTGAGTGTGATGTTGGAGCTCAAGAGACGTTCCATTTGTTGCGAAAGTTGCCTCTTTTTTTCTGTGGCCAAAAATTCTTCTCCTTGAATGCTGGGAAGAAAGTGTACCAAAGGGTTTTGCTTCATTCTAATGACTGCCTTACTTAATGCAGTTGAATACCAAAAAATGATATCTAATTTCATTCAGGTTTAGCAAAGCCGACCTGTTTTTTTTTAACATTTATGCTTGATAGAAACAATAAAAACTTAGAGTTTTGAGGAGAAGCGTAGGCAGGAGCAGTGGAGGCCACGACATACGAATGCTATCATTTGTGCTTGTCCACGGTTCTATGTTGTTCTTGATAAGGGGTCATCAGAGTTTGAAACATTTTGTTGGAGTGAGCTTCTTTTATACAAGTCGTTTCATGATGTTGGTTCAGATATTGGGTTGTCTACTAAAAGCATTGTTGAAAATTGAAGGAATTGGAGATATCATATGTGCCATGTTGATCGAGGTCCTTTTCCAATGAAGGTGATGAAGAGGATGTGGAGTCCATTATACATGAAGAAAATGTTGATCAAGATTTTGAAGAGTGGCATGTTTTTTCGCGATTAGTTTCTCTAAGTTGTGTAAACATTTCAGACCTTGATAATCTTGGTAGAATGAACTTTGATGTTGATTATAATTGGCAGTAAATGATGATATCAAATGATTTTTTAGAATAAGGAGTCAATTTTATAAAATATGTGTATTCTACAGGTGTTTTCAATTTTGGGTTCATTAGGGACACATATTTGTCGCCTTCATCTCTATCAGGAAAATAACTAGCTTGTTTTGAAATTATTTTTCGACACTTTACTAATGGTGAAAATGATGGTCCTTTGAAAAAAATTATTCCAGGTACTACTGGAACACAAAAGTCTTATGTAATTAGGTGTATTTCTCACGGTATTTATAGTTCAAAAACAAATGGAAAAAGTAATTTGTTATTTCTTTCTCCAATTGGTATTGTTTCTTTTAACATACGTGGGAGAATAATATATTCTGCTTTAAAAATTCCTATAAAAGATATGAAGCCTCTATATGGGCATGCTTTAGCAGTGTTCCAAGAAGAAATGAGGCATGTTTTATATGATTGATGAGATGATATTTATAGGTCCAAGGCTATTCATACAAAAAGATTCTCATTTGCGAGAAGCCTTTCCTGAAAACAAGGACTATCCTTTTGGTGGTAGGTCCATCATTCTTGCGGGTGACCTTGCCCAACTACCTCTTGTTAAGGATAACCCCTTGTATGTATGAACAAAAACTAGGAAAGCTTTGTGGGAATGTGTCAACGTTGTAGTGGCTCTAGAAATGATTTATAGGTAGCAAGGAGATGATCTGAGATAGGCATATTTTTAGAATCATTTAACCGATATTAGAAATGCATAGCCTTTTCTTGTTGATTGTGATCTTCTTATGACGTGTGTTGATAGTTACTTGGATCGACAAGAAAGGAATTTTCTTGATACTTCTATTCACTTATTTGCAATGAATAATCTCATCAATTTGCACAATCAAAAAATGCTTAAACTGTTAAAATTTCCTATTGCAAGATGTGTTATAGAAAGAAATAGAAGAACATAAATAAGTGGTAGTAATGACGATATGTTAGAGAGTGAAGCATTTTTATGTCGTGGAGAGCACGTGATGTTAAATGTAATTTGTGGGTTGAATTCAGTATGGTTAATGGTACAATTGGATATATTGAAAATATTTTCTTTGTGCCTTATTCAAAGCTGCCACAACTTCCACAATTTGTTACAATTATGTTTGAAAAGTATTTTTGGTCCCATTTAATAAGGATTGTCTAATTATTGTACTGATTTTTCCTATTTTTCGGGGAAATATGAGACAAATACCTTTGAAAATGGCATGGGAATTGACAATACACAAATAACAAGGGATGACTTTGAAACAAGCCATTATAAATATTGGAGACAGAGACAGGCAAGGTCTGACATTTACAGTATATCGAGAGTGAAATCAATAGATGGTTTGTGGATTTCACCTCCTTTTCATTTTCAACAGTATGCAAATCTACTGTAGATATTGGAGACAAAGAGAGGGAGGGTCTGACATTTATAACTATATCGAGAGTGAAATCAATAGATGGTTTGTGAATTTCACTGCCTTTTTCTTTTAAATGTTATACAAAAATGAAAAACAGTGCATGTGATACACTGAGAAAGAAAGAGGAGGAGTGATTAAAGTCGACATCAGTTTTGGGGGATTTATCTTGAATAAAATTTATTGTTCATGAATTCTTGTTTTTATTTGTTCTTCTTGGTCCCAATTATTTGTATGCATGTGTTTAAGAAAAAGAAGATTGCCTCTCTTTAGTTGTTATTATTTTTTTCAATTATTTGTATGCACCTTCGTAAGTTCTTTGGTTTGTTTGTTGTTTATTTCAATGCAATTGTTGATTACTGAAGTACGTAAATTGATCGTTTCGAGGAAATTGTTGTTTGATTCCTTGAATTGTAGTTGTTTTGCTCCTATAATTTGTTTTGTTTGAATGTACTAATTTTGATTGTATCTTTTTGTTAATTATTCACAAATACATATAATATTGATGGTAATTATTACATCAAAGCGAATAAATCTATTACGAAAACCATTACTTTTGTTACCTTTATTCGCGCAGGGTTTGATGGAAGACACGCTTTCCATCCTGATTTTGTCAATGAGCATATCTGCATTTTGAGTTGAATGAAATCAGATGTTAAAACTTTATATCATTTTCACCAAAGAGAATCAAGGAGGAAAACGAGAAGGGATTGGCTTGAAAGCATGAAGTATCGTGATCATTATCTTGTTGATTTGAATTGGTGTTGCTTTTGCCACCTCTCTGGGTGTGTTTTGGAAGAGGCTAATATCAAATAATTATGTTATGGTAGAGTGTTGAGACTTGGATTTTCTTGTGGAATTTGTTTTTATTGTTATTTTTATTTATTTCAATGTTACTAAACTTTGTGTTCTTGTCATTGGTCCTATAATGTTTAAAATTTCTTCTCATTTTTTTGTCGCATTGCGACTGAGATTGTTAGAAGCATCCTTTCTTAACTATGATCAATGCTTGTTAGTGATTCACAACGATTGTTGTTCATGTGGAAATTTATGTTCTCTTCAATCCGTTTACTTTTTCCTATGCTTATACTTACTCTCCAATATTTGTATTTATATTGGTTTTTTTTTCTAAGATTATGGTGTAGTTATATTAAAATTTTAACTTTTTAATTGATATTGTTTTTATCTTTTATATATAATAATATTTTGAATAATAATATTTTCCATTTAAACAATTAATATTATTATTAATAGTGTCAATTACCAACATTATTTTACATTTTTAATTACCAACATGATGTTAGCAATATTTAACATTAATAATATGGTTTAATTTATTTTATTTCTATTTTTAATTGTTTCACACATTTTTTTAGCAACATTTCACATTGGTTAATGATAGGCTTTCTATTTCTATTTCAGTTATTAATTTTTATTATTAATTTGATTCTTTATTTTTATAATTTTTTCTATATATTTTATTTATTATTTTGTTTTATATGTTTATTTTATTTCATGCTTTGTTTTTATTAAATTTTGTTTTAATTTTTTTATAATATTTCTTATGTGTGCTATTATTAATTTTAAAATTATTTTAAGTTGTTATTCTTATAATATAATATTAATTTATTTATAATGCCTATCGGCCTTATAACCACATTTATATTAATATAAAATGTAGTTTTGCTAGTAATTTAATTTCATATATAGAAAATTTTAAGACATTCTTTTTTAATTAAAAAAAGAAAAATATTTGTACTTCCAAATATTTGGTACTCTCTTCACATTATAGTCCTAAGTACATTATGCACCAATATATCATAGGTGAGAATATTTTAAAGTGCATATTTAAATCTTTTATTTATGATCCATATTAAATTTATTATTATTCATATTGTATAAATACCACATTAATTTTATATTAATTAAATGAGATATATATTTCTCTATTATGTTTATAAGAAAGTAATTGAATCTTTTTATTTTCAACTACTTCTACTCACTAAGCATTAACATATTTTATGGTCTTCAACACACACATATATTTTTCTATCTATATAGATATATATATGAAGTTTAGATTGAAATAAATTAGTTAACATGGCTTTATTTAAGTCTTGTAGTAAAATATTTTTTAAAAGTCTATGTAACATTCCCAACAATTTCTTTTTATCTTACTTATTTGCCGTTAGAAAAATAAAATATATACTCTTGTTCCTTGATACACCTTATGAGAAGGTAAATTATTGTCTAATAAAAATTTTATTAATCCATGGCTACATGATGGTATACATATACTATAATTATACACTCTTCTATAATTCCAACATGGCCAGTGTCAACCTCGCATTCTTTGACAATAGGATATACATATTTTTATTGATTAATTATATCTTTGACTTGATATTAATCATATTCCACCAATTATTGGAATAATATTATAATATTTAGAACAATGTTATCATGCACATAATACTATGGATGATCTGAATCACAATTTTCCAAAAAACAACCACAAAAGCTTAAAATATAACATATTAATTTATAATTTGTGCACCAACCTTAGGTTTGGAAATCAATGAAGTGTCCCCTTGAAAGTTTTGGAGACTTATAGTTGGCTCCCAATACACTATTGGAATTAGTGTCTAGATCAATTGTTGTGATATTAGTATTTCTATCTGATAGTGGTGAAGTGATATGGGAGGTTTTGGTAATTGCCTTCCCTTTCATCACACGAACAATCTCAGTTTCACCTTTGATCAAAGAGGGTTTCAGTTTGCATCTACAAAGCCAAATTACATGGCTCTACTCCACTCCTTTGCTAACCAATTGTAGAAAAACAAGTTAATAAAGTAATCTTTGACTCTCGCAATAGTCATATTGTTACTTTCACTCTCGTTGCCATCAATTATTTCTTTGTTGTAATGGTAAGGAATATGTGGTTGCAGAGTTTCATGTGCTACCCAAATGTCGGGTGTCGACTTCAATAATATGGATGCATTCTTGAGGTTTCTTCACTTTTCCATTCACTTTGTGGGGGTAAGTTAGTTTTTCCCCCGTAACTTGAAAATAATGAGGTTTATCTTTTAAAACCTTGCTATTGTTTCATAGTGCCAACGTTCCTTAATTAATATCTCAGTCTCGCCTTATTTTACATGTTTCGAATGACGACCATGAAAGTAGAATTCCAGGTAATTCTCTCAGTACCTACTCTAAATTTCCTCTTTATTGGAATTGGGTCTTACTAGATATACATTTTACAAACTACATTTTCTCTAGGACATTTCTAGGTTCATCCCTATCACTTTCTTTTAGGATCGATATTTTCTCAACTTAGAATAATTTCCTTGTGGTTCCCTGGTTCCATCCATGATATTTTTTTGTTCATTTATGATATTCTAGAGTCTATAATCATGGTAGGCATATCATTTCTTAATGAAAATATCAATATGAGGTTTTAATGCTCTGTCAAAACGATAACACAAGTTCTTTTAAGAAAGATGGCATTTCCTGGATGGCTAGTGGCACCAAGTGTGTTGGCATTTATGTCAACAATAATGTTGGGAGATGTGTTGGGAAGTTGGCATTGTCTAATAGTTGGCAAGAGTGTTGGAATTTATACCAACCAAACTAGCATGGATGTTTGTGGCAGTATATGTTGGAATAAGCTCCAGGGGAGTCTCATGGTTGTTACAATCCCTTTTAGAGAATCATCATAGTAGCAGGCATGTTGGAGAAGCCATAATATGATGACTATGATGGTTGTGAGTCCTGATGAGCGCCAGTATTGTAGCAAGGATGTTGCCACTCCTAGGCTACCAGCTTTACTTATCAACCCTTGGTTCGTACAAACTTGGAGGTGACAGTGCTATATGCACAAGTAAAAGTGAAGGTCCTGCCTGTTGTCACTGTTCATCCGGAGAGAGACCACAGGGATTCCAAGCCAGACTTCTATAGAGTCAGAAGAACCTTGATTCTTTGATGGAAGAAGAGAAAATTTATTCTAAGAGAGCTACTCTACTGCAATAATGAGTAAAACAACAACATGTAATGCTAAATCACACCATATCCTAATTAACCATTTAAACAACTATGCTAGAAAGAATTTCTATATCAACACTAATCTAGTGTTGTTATCTAAGTTACAGAAGTAAAGAGCATCAAACCATACTTATGTGTGAGTAAGAAAACTAAACTAAATCTGTTTTCAATTTTTTGGTTTTCTTTGGTAAAATCAAGCATGCAATTTAATTGTTCTTATGGATGTGATAGGTAGATGGAAGGTGGTTGAGGATGGCTAGAAGGTTTAAGGAGTGGTTGGATGGTGTGTAAGGGTCCTAGGAGGCTTTTTGTGACTTCCTAGAGGTTCCCCATCAATTCAGCCTCAAAACAGGCCATTTTAAGAAAACCTACGGGATGTATTAGAAACCTACAGGATGATCCTGTAGGAATCACAAGAAACCTACAGGATACAGCCGAGAGCTAATTGTGAGGTGTTGTAGGTGTTGAGAAGCTTGGTAAGGATATTCGATGAGTGGGATAGGGTGTTAGAAGGTCTAGTAACACTCATGACTCAATATCCAAGAGAAGCGATGGCTAGATTCACTCAATGTGTCTAGGGGAATTTCAATAAAAAAGGATAGAAAACTGGTGAGGGTGATGGTGGAACAAGAGATGGTTGAGGTAGATGAGGTGGAATATGGATGCTGGTGATGAAATATAGACCTCCTATTGAAGTACTTGCAATGCTTAAAACACGTGTGTATTCCAAGAATTATGCAACAAGATACATTCTCATAAACTAGAAAAGCATGAATCAATTTCCCACATTATGCATGAAGAAAGTGTTGAAGGGAATGAGAACATGAGTGAGATCTTATTGCATAAAGAGAGTGATGGAAAAAGATGACAATGTAATGAACCAAGTACTGAATCAAGATAACAAACTCCAAAGCTCATGCAAGAACTATAAATCTATGCTTTTGGGGTCGTTGAAGGGTCTCTTCCTCAAGTCATGGTACTAGGGAGGAGGTGAGGTTGAGACACCTGCTGACAACCTTATAGTGATATTTTTCTCCTTTCTAACATGCTAATTGAAAGAAGGCACAAATGGAAGCAAACTAAAATACAACTACTCTACTCTACACTACTATAATGGAAATGCAGCTACTTGAGAAAATGAACAATTAAACCATGAATCTATGATAGCATACATGTACAATAAAGAGGAGCCTTGTGTACTAGGGTTGGGCCCTAACCCAAGATCTTCAGCCCTATGAGTTAGCTCAGTGTTGGACCAAAACAAAACTCATTCTTATTATCAAAACCATGGATTACATCAAAAACTGTTACAAGTCTTGCAACTCGAAAATAGAGTAGAGTTTTACAATAAAAAATCTGAATCCTACTGAGGTCCTAGGCCTCTCTAATTATACATGACTTCCTTAAAATTAGGGAGGCTTAGCCCCCAAACTCGAGATAAATTGGTGCTTTGTCTTTCACATGCTCGGTTTCCTTCTATTCATGATTTGGTTGTTTGCACTCTGAGCTAATGGACGAATATTCAAATGGAGGGGTAGTAAATGAGGAGGATTTACCTCCTATAATTCCTCTCCCTTGTCCCATTCGAGTTTTGACCAAGGTATTTGCAAAAATTCCTTGATTTTATCCTTTAATCCTACATTAAATGGACATTAGACCACAAAGAAAAATATCCAAATCTAACTCATCTCATAAACAAAATATAAACAAAAGTATGCAATAAGTTGTGAGAATAGTTGGTTTGACTAAGCTACGAGGTGAATTAAGGCCCACATAATTACCCAATGATGAGGCTCATCATCACCCTCCTATTGAAAGTGTTTCTGATCCTCTGAGCAACTTATTCAATTTCCATGTCCTTCATGGCTCTGGTAGCCTCTTTAACATCCCATGCCTTTGTTGTTGTCTCTTCTTCTTATTCATAGAAACCTACTTTATTTTCTACTTCTTCCCACTACCTCTTTTCCTCTTCTTCTTTTCTCCCTTCTAGCATCCCTAGGAGTAGTGGTGGACTGAGTTTTAGGCCTATCCAATTGACTTTCAACCTTTGCATTGATTTCTTATACATAGGTGTCATGTTGAGTGCCTCTCGCAACCTTTACGGGGAGTGGTATTCTCTAATATTCAAGTTGTGTGGCAATTTGTTCCATCTCCTTAGGCAAGCATGTATACTATCATATCCTAGCAACCTAAACATATCCTCAAAATGTGAAATTTCTTTCTCTTGGGCTGCAAGATATGTAGGCGCCAACTGAGGATCATTTGCAATCAGATTATGGTGCTGATTAGGGCCATGGGATTTGATTGTTTGCTCTGATGAAAAGAGGTTCATTTTTTTCTTTGGCTAATATTATTTCCATCTTTGTAGCCCTTGACTACGCATTGTTCATCCATGATGCGAAAGCCATTAATTTTAGGTCTCCTAGCTTGGCATTAGGATCCCAAACATTCATGTCCATGAGAGCCATGCTGTCCAAGTAGAACTCAACCATTTTGTCCCTATCCTCTAGTGTACTTTGATCACAAATATCAGTAAACAACGTGTAGTCCTGAAATGGCATGGTACCCCTTTGTGCTAGGGTTTTAATATGAAACTACAGCCATTGTTATTTGAGGTAAAGTGCATAGGATTTAGCTGGCATCCTATACTAGATGGCCTCCAAGGAGAGGCTAGCCATACATGCTAGTTGGTTCTCCCTTTCCTTTAGTTGTCCCCTCAGCCATGCATTTTCCCTCTCAATTTGATCTCTCATTATTGCTTCTCTTTCCCTTAAGCCACTTAGCTCTTTGCCCATTTCATTGAGCTTCTCTTCCATGTGCCCAATGTCTTCATCCATCTGTGGGTTCTGTCCCTCTCCTTCTCAAGTTTGAAAAACAATGGGATGGAAAAAAATTTAAGTGTCACCCTACCTCCTTTAATAAACTAGTAGTAGGAGTCTAGGTTAGGTTGGGGACTTGGTTCCTTTGTTTCCGGGTCTTCCTCTTTTGTTTCTTGCTGCTCCCCTACCTTGCTTTCCAATTTTTGTGCTTCTTGTAGTTTTTTTAGAGTATCCTATAGGACTATTTTTGCCTCCTGTAGGTTTTTTTGTGGATCCTATAGGATGGCCTCACCTTTTAAGGAAGTTGATCTCGTATTAGGCCTCCTTACATAGGTGATTAGTGACTTAGGGGAAGGAATTTTGTCTCTTGGTATAGGCGAATCTTCAATATCAATAGGGATTTTTGTTGATATTTGTGGCTTCCGTTGTTTGATTCTTGTGCTCTTTCTTGTTCTGAAATATAGACAGGTTTTCCTCCTTCTTTTCCCTTTTTTCTTGACTGGGGTGCTGAGAGCAGTGAGGGTAGTTGTTGCTTCCCTCTCAGGGGCCTCTGGAGACACCCTAGGTGACTCCTCCTTGCGTTCTTACCCTTATGTTTCAATGCCTTCTTCCTCTTTGTTTTTCTTATCTTCTTCCTCTTATTTTTTGTCCTCATCTCCATTAGTTTCTTCCTTAGCTTCCTCCTTTGTTTCAGCATCATCCTCCTTCTCTTCTCCCTCTTCATCCTCTACTTCATCATGTTCCTCTGTATTAGTTTCTTCTTCATCCATCTCATCCCCATCTAGCTCTGTATCTTCTTCTTCTTGTTTTTCCTCCTCCTCATTGACAAAAGGACTAACATCATAGGTGAGGGTTTTGATGTCATCCTCTACTGGCATCTCTCTAAAGACTTACTATGTTATATGGATCCTAAGGTTTTGGAGGGAATCCTCAATGAGGATCCTGATCAACCCATGGTGAGCAAATTTTTGGGAATTCCCTTCCTTTACTTTTTTGTCGAAGTCTATGAGTGATTGCATCAAAAAATAGGGTATGCTGAGTCTTTGGTGAACTGGTGTCTCTACCCCAAATCGTAATTCTTTAAGGATCCTAAAGTGGTAGCCATAAACAACACTGTATCTACCCTCAAATGAAATATATTTGATGAGTTGGTATCCTAGCTCACTCCATGGGTATGAAAAACTGTCCCTCCTTACTCCATTTTTATCCTCTATGGGTTCTTCACCTTCTAAAAGAATTTCTTTTTTGCCACCTAACTATCTGCTTTGTCTTCTTTTCTCCATGGAATTCCAAGGGGAAGTGTTGTGACCCTACTAATGAGCTCTGGGGTGATATCCATACTGAGCCCTCTGACTATAACAGTGGCATTGATTCTATTGTGTGGGGTGAGGGAATGAGCAAATTCTTGAGCCACCTCATCATCATACCTTGTGAATGTTTCGAAAAACCCCATCCAGTTGTGTGTTGTAAATATTTCAAGCACTTGGGGGTGTTGTTGTATCCTCACAGTGTTTGTGGGTTCTCTCCTATTAAACCCTCCTGTCATCTTTCTTATGAGGTGTGAGGAGAAAATGAGAGGTTTGACACATATTTTTTGAATTCAGGAGGAAAATAGTGTTTATTGTGTATGTAATTTACCTCCTATAGTCGCTAACTCCACTAGATTTTAGAGCATTTCTAGTTCATTTTCTGGTAAATGGGGATGAACGTTTAGATCCTACCTCCTTAGAATAGTGGCAGTGGACAATTCCTGTGATATCCCCTATTGAACTCCTCTTCCTATCCTATAGACTGCCTTTGTGTATCCTGTAGACTACTCCTGTAGGAATTCTTGTGCATGCTCCTATAGAAATTCTCTTATAGAACGATGGATCCTTGCTTCTGGTGGGTGGCCAGAGTTATGAGAGAGACTTGAGTGAGGGAGTTTCGAGGAGGTGGACTGCATGAATGCATGCAAACGATGTTTTATTCCCCTTTATGGTGTTTTGGGGTGCGGTGGTGTGTTGGCAGCAGAGGTACATTGCCATTTTTGGACCGTTGGTCCGCACTACTACCTCATCATTTCCTCTCCTTGTAATCAGTGCCCACCTCATAGATCTGTAGTTAACCACCTCTTTTCCTACTCCTCCTCTGCCTTTGAGTTGATTGTAGCCACATGTGAGAGGACACCTGGTTTTGCATGTGATGACTAAATGAAGGTGGCCAAGTTAACTACCCACCTTTTCACTTGTAAACCAACTATCTTGTAACCCTTACAAATTTTGATCAAATGATGCATATGAGTGAGTGAGCGGGATACTTACCTGTTGTCTTGATGCCATGCAATTTTCGAACGTCAGAGCTGTTGTGTTGTTTATTTGCTGCATGGTCATTCTTCTTTCTCCTATTGCTATCTGATGATGGTTTCTTGGCTTCTGCAGGTGTCTGTGACTAAATATCTGACGCTGCTACTGCTATGGAGCTCTTGGATTATCCTAGTGAAGACATGTAGTTGATGATTGACATTCTGTGGGATAGGTTGCTACTGGATTTTCTACAGGATGTCCTGTAGCTGCTTCTCCCTTATAATTTCTTAATCATGTTGCCGGCTAGGGCTGTGAGGATGGTGCAATGAATGGATAGAGGGAGTAGGAGTGTGTGGAGGAAGGGACATTCACGTAATGCTCTTACTCTCCTCTATTTTTTCTTTTTTCATAACTGGTAGAAATTGATCTCTTTTTGTTTTGGATGGTGATTGCAAGGATGATGATAATGGACAATGTGGCAATGTGATGATAATGGACAATGTCTAGGATGAATTTTAGAGACCTACCAACCCTACCATTCACCTTCAAATTGCTTCTTGTAGGTTTCTAGGCCACTGTAATTCCTACAAGATCATCCTGTAGGTTTTCAAGGGATCCTGTAGGAATACAGGGGATCCTATAAAAAAATATAGTCTACGCATAAATTGAAGCAGTGGAGTGGAAATGGATAGAAATGATGCAGTGATGCATGGTAAGGAGTGGAGGAGATGGATATGTGTGAGGCAGGGTTCCATTTGGATCCTATTTTTGCTTCTTGTGTGTTTCTCGCCCACCACAAATAACAATTATCTCTCTCTCTCTCTCTCTCTCTCTCTCTTTTTTTGAAAAACACCTAGGTTGCCTCAAAGAGGTTTTCACCCTAGATGTTTTCCCTAGTTGACTTAAGGAAGGTTTTCACCCAGGGATCTTCATATTCTTCTTTCTATTGTTTCTAATCTTTGGGTTGCCTCACGAGTTTTTCAACCGAAATATGGGACTTAGGCACCTTATGGAGGTTTTCACCCGAGTCCTTATTATTTTTTCTTTTTTTTTCTTAGTGACCTGATGAGGGAGGAGCTGGAACTTTCTCCACCATCATCACTGTTTTATTGATATTGTCAATGAAATCTTGCCTTGATAAAGGCCTCTTGTACATTTTCAATCTATGTCCATTAACAGACAATGGAATGGCTTCTTCATCTATAGTTCTAATTGGCACTCAACCATTATCATGGCATCTCTCCACCACATAAGTTTGAGCCATCTTGTCCTTATCTTTCCCTTGAAGTATTTATACCTAGAATCATAAAACAATGCACAATCGCCCTCTTGAAATTACTTCTCCTTAATATGTTTATCTTGCCAGATCTTCCTCTGAAGCTGAGCTATGTTTGTATGTAGGAGGGCCTACATTCTGAATTCATCCAAGCCATTCAATTGGAAAAATCTTTCTTTCTCAGCATGACTGAGATCCAAATCTATTTGGGCTGCCATCCTTAATGTGTTATATTCAAACTCAATGGACAACAAAGCCTTTTTCCCATAGACCAGGTCATAGGGTGTAAATCCAGTGGTGGTCTTCCATGTTGTATTATAGGCCCAGGTGGCCTCAACTAGTCTCTCTGTGCAATCCTTTATGCTACTGCTCACTAGCTTGGTTAATATTCTTTCCAGTGCCTTGTGTTTCACCTCCACTTGCCCATTAGCTTGTGGACAATAGGGACTGGAGGTCCTATGCTTGATTTTGTGATGGCTGAGCAGTTCTTCAATCATTTTGGAAGTAAACTCACTTCCTTGATCTATGACAAGCTCTCTAGGGTACCCAAATTTGTAGAGTACATTCTCCCTTAAGAAATCAACCACCTTCTCTTCTGTTGCTTCCTTAATTGCCTTGATTTGAGCCCACTTAGTCAAATAATCAGTGCACACAATAGTGTATTGTTTTTTCTTTGAAGGAGGGTTGATAGGCCCAACGAAGTCCATGCCCCACTTGTGAAATAGCTCGAAACTCACTTGAGTCTGTAGGGGAATTTCATCTCCTGGAGTAGGCTTTCCCATCCTCTCGCACCGATCACACTGACTAATGTACTTTTTCACATCCTAATGAAGAGTGGGCCAATAATAGGCTCTTGTAACACTTTGAGTTTTGTCCTCTTTGCTGCAAAGTGACCTCCACAAGGCCCATCATGACAGGTCAGAGGGATGTCAAAAACTTCCTCTTCCCTTACACACCTTCTCAAGATTTGATCTAGGTCAAGTTTGAAAATATTGCCACGAATCCAGGTGAAGGGGGCGGTCTTCCTGACTATCTTGCTCTTTTCTTTTGAGGGCAAGTTTGGTGGGAATTGTGCTAATACCAAATAGTTTGCTATATTAGCAAACCATGGAGAGAGAACTGAAATAGCAAACAAGTGCTCTTCTGGTAATTGGTCATCCACCATTCCTTCTTCACCTGTAGTTAGATTCACCCTAGGCAAAAAATATGCAACAACATTTTCTTTGCTAGGCTTATCAACAATGGTTAGATCAAACTACCATAATAAAATAAACCACCTTATAATTCAAGCATTCGCATATGGTTTGTTCATTAAATATTTGATTGCAGCATGGTCAATATGCACAAATATTTGATAACCTATAATGTAATGCCTAAATTTGTTTAATGAATGCACAACATCCAGGAGTTCCTTTTCGGTCACTGTATAATTTAGCTCAGCCTTTGACAAGTTCTTACTAATAAAATAGATGGCATAGGGCAGTTTCTCCTCTACCTAACCTAAGGCTGCTCCTATTTCTTTTTGTGAGGCATCAGCGTGAACATGGAAAGGGATGGCCCAGTTTGGGCCTCGGAGAATTGGTGCAGTGGTTAACTTACTCTTTATAATGTCTAAGGCCTCTTGATAGCTTTTTGACCATATAAACTCAAAATCTTTGGCCAACAACCCAAATAAAGGAGAGGCCAATTTACTGAAGTCCTTTATGAACCTTCAGTAGTATTCAAATAACCCCAAGAAACTCCTGACATGTTTCTGCTTTTGCGGAGGTGGGACACTTTGGATGATCTCTATTTTGTTTGGGTCCACCTACAGTCCTTGCCAAGATATTGAATGACCTAGCACGGTCCCTTCAATCATTAAGAATTCCCATTTTTCCAAATTGAGAGACAGGTTCATTTCAATGCATTTGTGCAATGCTTTTCCTAGGTTAGTGAGGGCTTCTTGGAAATCACAACCATAAGGTGTAAAATCATCCATATAAATTCCCACTGCATCATGTACTAATTCAACAAAAATACTCAAGACTGCTCTCTAGAAAGTGGCAGGAGCATTGCATAGACAAAAAGGAAAGACCCTATAGGAAAAAGTACCCAAAGGATAGTGAATGTGGTCTTATCCTGGTCTTCTAGGCATATTTGGATTTGGTTGTACCCACTGAATCCATCTAGGAAAGAAACAAACTTCTTCCCTACCAGGCCATCTAGTAGTTGGTCAATGAAGGGTAGGGGAAAATGATCCTTCTTTGTGGCTTTGTTTAACTCCTTGTAATCGACACAAATTCTCCACTTGCCATTTTTATTGGGAACTAGCACTAAAGTAGATATCCACTCACTGTTGGAGATAGCGTAAATGAATCCTGCATCTAGTAGTTTTTTCAGTTCTTCTTTGACTATATCTTTTAGAGTTGGATTCATCCTCCTTTGTGGTTGTTGGACTGGCTTGCAATCTTCTTTGATGTATATGTCGTGAGTACACACTGAGGGGTGTACTCCCTTCATTTCCTTGTAAATCCAAGAGAAGGCTTCTAAGTTTTCTCTCAACATGTTGCATAGCTTTTCCTCTTCGAGAGCATAAGTCAATTGGATGATTGTTCTGGGTTTCCCTTACTTCTTCTTCTATTGGTAACGAACCATGAGTTGGACTTCGGAGAAGGTGTTCAATTAAGTCATCCTCATCTTGCTATCCTCCTCCTATGGTTACTTCCAAAGCATAAAGTTGGGTGAAATAAACCTCATCTTCTTCCTCCTTCTCCAACCATAAAGGTAAATCATGCTCTAGAGAAGGTTGAGTAGGAGGGTATAAGACTAACTATTTGGACATATGCCCATTCTTAATCGTCACATTCCCAGCTTTGCAGCTAATGTTAGCATCAGCTATGGCCAAACATGGCCTCCCAAGGATGAGAGGGTAATCAGTAAGCTTAGCCTTAGGCTGCAGACCTATAAAATTTGCAGGGTAATCCTCGGAGTCAATGGAGACCATTACATCCTCCACAATTCGCTCAGGGGTGACTCTGGAACGGTTTGCAAGCTGTAGAACTATTGTAGTCTTTCTCAATGACCCCTGGAGGTTGAGCTTGAGCATGGTGTCCTTGGTCATCACATTAATAGCAGCCCCAAGATCAATTAGAGTGTGTGGGATGATGGTGCCATTGATGTGCACATCTACTACAGGGCTTCCAGGGTCCAAATATTTTGGACATATTACCTGCCCTAGCATTAAGTCGAACAACTAGCCAATGAAATTAATGGTAGGGGCATCCATTTTTCTTCTTCCTAGTTGCTTGAAGCACTTATCCTTAATCAACTTATTGTAAATGGGGACATCATTTATTTCCTAGAGAAGGTGGACCTTTACACATATATTTTTCAATTCTCCTAGAAGTTCAATTTCCTCTGGGGTAGGCTAGAGTGGTTGGGCTAATCTCTAAGGAAAGGGTGGATTTACTTTAAGGTTACTTTCCTCTCTTTCTTCCTCAACCTCCCTATGTGGATAACGAGGTTGGTTATCCAGGAGAATTCTCCAAATCTTAGTTTGATCTCCTAGATTTCTACAACATAAGCTGGGTATGATGTCTCTCCACTGTATACTTATTGAGCCTGCCTATTATCCGGGTTTGGCTTTGGATGGGCAGGAATCTGGGGTTACTTGGGTGGAGCAAAGTGTAGGAGTTGTGGTTGGGTAGGTGGTGGAGGCAATAGATCTAGAGCATTGTTGTATTGGCACCTCCACCCTTGGAGTGGTGGACTCCACTGAGGTTGTGGCAGAGCGTAAGGTTGAAATGACTGGCTAGCTAGCTCAGAATGATACTGAGATGCATAAGACCAAGGAGGGGGTGTAGATCAAGAAGGATGAGCAGGGAGTCCCCAAGAAGGTATAGTTGTGGTTTGGTTGGGGTTGTAATATGCGTGGCATGACCCTTTCATACCCTGTTGGTATGGTCTAGGCCCAGGAGGTCTCCTTTGGTTGATGTAGAAAAGTTGCTCAGTGACCCCTTTAGCTCCTTGATATACTGCTTTGAGTCCGGGTAAAGAAGGGCACTTGTCTGTGCAGTGGTTTTCTTCATAGACTGAGCAAATTTCAATACAGTTCAACGGACATTCGTTCCTAGGATGCCACCTAGTGCATCTAGGACAAAAGATGGCCAAGGATCTGTCTGTTTTCTCTCGCTTCCTTTTGATATTCATGGTCTCCAACTGAAAGTTAAGGCATCGCAACATCTCACTTTTGAAATCTTCCAGCATATTTCCAATTTCACCCTTGATGGATGAGTTGGAAGATGGTGTATTGGCCATAGGTTGACTACTCCTACCCTCTTTCCTAGCTGCCCTAGAATGGTTTCTAAAGACGGTCTTGAAATCCTCATGGGATAATTGGTAGATATATCCTCCTGCTAACAAATGTAAGGTATCCAGAAGATCTTCCCTTACTCCTCTGAGCAGGACCAACTTTAGTGACTCGGGGTCAAGAATGCACCTATCCCTTTTGTAACTGAGCCGAAATGTTTCTTCGTAGTCTTCTAACGATTAATCCTAGCCCATGGTCAGCCTAAAAATTTCTTCTTTAGTATCCTTTGAGCAAGTTGTGAACCCAAGTTGTGTTGCTATCTCTAGGTAAACCCATGAACTAGCACAATGTTGCATCCTTAAGGGTAGATAGAAACATTTTTAACTTTGTCTCATCATCTGTATAGCCATAGGTTCAACATATAACAACAAACTCAAATAGGAAAGTGTTAGGGTCCTCTGTGGTCAGGCCATGGAAATGAGGTAGGGCAGAGGGGCTTATATTCTTCATCTTGGTGTCTCCATTGGTATCCTTGATGCAGAAGGCACCCTCAACTCTCTCTCTATTCCATTTGTCATTTTTGTTTTCAGCCATTGGTTCAGTAGGAATGGATTCCACTTCTTCTTCATCCCCTGTAGGTTCTTCAAATATGTCAAGTTTCTCACCTAAAGGTTCCTCCAGTTCACAGCCACCAAAGAAGAGAGAAGGTTGGTTGTTGGATGTAGTGGGGGTATTTGGCAAGAATTTCCCTAAATTGTCCCTATTCCTACGATGCACGAAAGAAAATGTTTTTGGGTTGGCTTTTATAAGATTTTTTAAGCTGGAAAGTACTTTACAGAAATGAAAATACTAATTGAATGAAAACTAATGACAGAAAAAAGCTACTTGCTGAATTGAAATTCTACTTGCAGAATGGAAAGGAAAGAAAATAATGACAATTGAAAGAAAGAAATCTACTAGATTACTTTTGTAGAAATAAACTAACGACATAAAAGTGGAGACTAGAAATATAAGAAAAGAAAGCAGTAATCACATTCTACTCAGACACTTCCCCGGCAACGGCACCAAAAAGTGATGATTTCCAGTATTGCAGCAAGGATGCTACAACTCTTGGGCTAATAGCTTTACTTATCAACTCGAGGTTTGTACAAACTTGGAGGTGATAGTGCGATATGCACAAGTAAATGCGAATTTCCTACCTGTTGTCACTGTTCATCCGGAGAGAGACCCCAGTGGTTCCAATCCAGACATAGATAGAGTCAGAAGAAGCTTGATTCTTTGATGGAAGAATAGAAAATTTATTCTAAGAGAGATACTCTACTGCAGTAATGAGGAAAACAACAATATATAATGCTAAATCACACCATATGCTAATTAACCATTTAAACAACTATGCTAAGCAGAGTTGCTAAATAAACACTAACCTAATGTTGCTATCTAAGTTATAGAAGTAAATAGCATCAAACCATACTAATGTGTGAGTAAGAAAACTAAACTAAATCTGTTTTCAAATTTTTGGTTTTCTCTGGCAAAATCAAGCATGCAATTTAATTGTTCTTGTGGATGTGTCTGGTGGATGGAAGGTGGTTGAGGATGGATATAATGTTTAGGGAGTGGTTGGATGGTGTGGAAGGATCCTAGGAGGCTTCTTGTGATTTCCTAGAGGTTCCCCATCAATTCGGCCTGAAAACAGGTAATTTCAGGAGAACCTATAGGATGTACAAGAAACCTACAGGATGATCCTGTAGGAATCACATGAAACTTACAGGATACAGCTGAGAGATAATTGTGAGGTGTTGGGAAGCTTGGAAAGGGTGTGTGATGAGTGGGATAGGGTGTTATAAGGTCTAGGAACACTCATGAGTCAATATCCAAGAGAAGATATGGCTAGATTCACTCATTGTGTTTAGGGGAATTTCAATAAAAGAGGACAAAAAAATAGTGAGGATGATGGTGGAACAAGAGATGGTTGAGGTGGATGAGGTGGAAGATGGATGTTGGTGATGAGGTCTAGAGCTCCTCCTGAATTACCTACAATGCTTAAAATGTGTGTGTCTTCTAATAATTATGCAACAAGATACATTCTCATAAACCAGAAAAGCATGAATCAATTGCCCACATTATGCATGAAGAAAGTGCTGAAGGGAATGAGAACGTGAGTGAGATATTATTGTAGAAAGAGAGTGATGGGAAAAGATTACAATGCAATGAACCAAGTACTGAATCAAGATAACAAACTCCAAAACTCATGCAAGAAATAGAAATCTATGTTATTGGGGTTGCTGAAGGGTCTCTTCCTAAAGTTATGGTCCCATAGGGAGAAGGTGAGGCCGAGACACTTGCTGAAAACCTTACGTGATCATTTTCTCCTTGCTAACCTACTAATTGAAAGAAGGCACAAATGGAAGCAAACTAAAATACAACCAATCTACTCTACACTGTTGTAATGGAAATGCAGCTACTTAAGCAAATGAACAATTGAACCATGAATATATGCTAGCATACATGTACAATAAAGAGGAGCTTTGGCTGCTAGGGTTGGGCCCTAACCCAAGAGCTTCAGCCTTTTGAGTTAGCTCAGTGCTGGCTCAAAACAAAACTCATTCTTATTATCAAAACCATGGATTACATCAAAACCTGTTACAAGTCTTGCTGCTAGAAAATAGAGTAGAGTTTTACAATAAAAAATTTGAATGCTATTGAGGTCCTAGGCCTCTCTAATTATAAATTTGAAGTCTCCAACAAATTCCTTAGAATTAGGGAGGCTCAGCTCCCAAACGCGAGATAAACTAGTGCTTTGTCTTTCACTTGCTCGGCTACCTTCTAGTCTTCATGATTTGGTTGTTTGCACTCTGAGCTAATGGAGGAATATTCGAATGGAGGGGTAGTATATGAGGAGAATTTACGTCCTATAATTCCTCTCCCTTGTCCCATTCAAGTTTTGACCAAGGTCTTTGCAAAGAATCCTTGCTTTTATCCTTTAGTCCTGCATTAAATGCACATTAGACCACAAAGCAAAATATCCCACTGTAACTCATCTCATAAACAATATATAATCAAAAGTATGCAATAAGTTGTGAGAATAGTTGTTTTGACTAAGTTAGGAGGTGAATTAAGGCCCACATAGTTACCCAATGATGAGGCTCATCAAATCCCATGGTTTGAAAGAATTTATGCCTTAAGATATCATCTCAGATGTTCCTAGAAGTGGCACACATGGATAGTGCACAGAAAAAGTTTCCAATGGTGTGTGGAAGTCTGCAAATAACCACTAGATCAAGGGTTATTTCCCTTCAAAGTTGAGGTGCCCAAGGTCAAGATGGTAGAGCTAAAATTGGTTGGAGGATCCCTTGGAGTCAGTTATTTTGGTATTTTTCCAAAAGACAGTGAAAAAGTTAGCGGAGTAGCTAAAAATGAGGACAAAGAAAACTTGGTTTGATATTGGAGCAGCGAAGAGGCTTCCCATTCACCATAAGTTGTGCCCACATTATAGCTTGACCCGATAAGGGTGTTGGACGCAGCTCAACTTGGTCCAAGTTTTGGTCAAAACTCCACACTTTAGGGAGCGGAGTGTGTTGTACCATGAAGCTATATACTACGTGGTGTTTTAGGGGCTTCAGGGTGGATCGAAGCCGCTTCTTATTGTAACAGGTTTTGGATAATTGTTGATTGTTTTAGGGGAACCATGCTATTTTTGATATACCCATTGATGTAATTAGTATATAAGGAGAAAATACGTAAGTTGAAGTAATAACACATGATGTAGTAATGATACGGTCATAAGGAAATATATTCATAATCTATGTTTGGGTCTTGAAGGAAGGGCTCTGCAGCTACGTGCATGGATACCTAAAGTCTACAGCTAAGTGTGCAGAAACATACAGCAGGGTGCATAGGTCGAATAATTATACATTGTTTCAAAGATTTAATATAATAAGTACAGTTTTCATGTATAATTATTGTGTATCTTTACTTTTTATTCAGTATTTTGGTTATATTTTTCTTCTGCGTAGTATTGCTTATGGGTTTTAATGGCATGGTTAAAGTAGATAATAGAGCACCGCAAAGTAAAGAATAAAGTGTTAAGTGAAAATAGAGTAAAACACCACATCGCATTATCCCTCAAGGCTACAGAAACCTAGTTGTGTAACCTCCCATAGTCACTTCGAGTGAGACTAGAATCTGCTTATAGGTCATTTCCAAAAGAGCTAGTGATTTAGGGTTTTTGTTTGTGTGCAGTAAAGGATTGAACTTGGGTCAAGCCCAAAAAAACCAACAAATGGCTCCATTGTTGAGACCTGGATCTATTTGAGGGATATGTTTATGTGGCATCCAACAAATAAGGATATCTAAGAGTGGGTAGAATAGAAGGAATGATAATTTGTAGATTAGAAGAATAGAAACCCTCAATTGTCATCTAAAATATGGCTATAGAAGTATATTCTTGAAGGCTAGTACAATTTTTTTTCGATTCGTTTCATGTTGACCTATAAGAGTGGATATGAAGGTTGACTGAGAGAAAAAATTGTTTAAAGGAGATGAACATAAGGAGTGGACTCATGAATTGATACAATGACTCAAGAACACTGATAACAAAATTTCAAGAGTTGTTGACTACTGGATTGATAGCATCTTGGGAGGATTTATTACTGAGTTCATGGTCGACTTGAATGGGTCCTATAGCAAAGTGGAATGAAAACTTTTCAAAGGACCACGACTCATGTACTTGAGATCTTTAAAACATTGCATTAAGATGCTTTTATGTGAAAAGGGAGTTCTAAAAATGTAATCATATTATTAGATTACTTATGTTTGGAAGAAGATATAAAGAAGAGACTAGAACAACACAAAATGGGAAATGATATAGAATAGACACTAAAAAGAGATCTCGTGGCCAAGATATGAAGACTTTTGTAGAAGCTGAATATAAGCCTCTGCTGAGTGAACCTAAAAGCGAAGGAAACACGCCCTAAAACCCTAAAGTAACTCTACAGTATTCACCCTTTCAGCTTGAAATTTCACCGAAGCTAGAATTTAGCAATAGTTAGGGTAAATTTGGTTTTCCCTATTCCCCTACTCCCCCTACCCCCCCACCTCCAACCCCACTCCCCTTACGACTACCCTCCCCCTCCCCCTCTCCCCTCGAGAAGAAATATGGATGATGATATTATGTTGCCTGTTTTTAAAGGAACTAGATCAGAGGATCCTGAACAATTCTTGTTTTTATGTGAAGTAGTATGGACAACAAAGCATGTCCATGATGAAAATATAAAGAAGGTGCAACTCGTCATGAAATTTTGATATCAAGCATTGATGTGGTACATGATGTATTCGAGCAATCAGATCAGATCATTCGCAAATATTAAAACAACGCTGGTAAAAGAATTTAAGAAGTTGAAATCTAAGTCACAGTGTATTACATAGTTAAAGGGGATCAAACAAATTTTGGTTGAGTCTGTTTGGGAATTCGATTAGAGATTCAACGTATTATTGGATCAAGTAAGCTTTGACATAGCTCCATAATAGAATAAAGAATGGTTCATAGTTGCGTTGCTGCCACACATCATATGGCCTTTGACACAATAGAAGATAGAAACTCAAGTTGAAGCTTTTGAACTAGCGATGAAATTAGAGGCTTGCCTATTGGAGATACCAATGCAGGTATGCAGCAAATTCAGAGTTAGCTGGAAAATTTGACTCTACAGTTACAAGATATGAAGAAAAGTAAAGAATTTTGCAAAGAAGTGTGGTGTACAAAGTGCAAATTAGAAGGCCACTCTAAAGAAAAATGCCCTCTCTTCAGAAATTATATGGCTAGTGGAGCACCTAATCCTTTGAATGTCAGATCCAGATTATGGTGCAAGATATGCCAAAATAGAGGTGAACATCACTCAGAAGATTGTTAATTGTTATAAAAATATGTGCATACTCCAAAGAATTTATTTTGCAAGTTCTATAAATTGGTGGGACATGATGAGAATAATTGTCGAGCTTATGAATTAATGATGGATCACGATGCTGACACATATATAATGCAAGTTGAAGAGCATGGACAGGAATGAAGTGGACAATGTGGTGGTCGAGATGGCTATCAAGGAAGAGGTTTAGGTGGTAGAGCTGATCGAGGTTGTGGACAGATTATCTGCTACAACTCTGGTCAGGCAGGTCACTTTGTAAGACATTGTCAGAATCCTACTACGACATGTAAGTATTGCAAATCATTTGATCATGTAATTGAGGAGTTTCTAGTACTCATGATAAAAGTGAAAGAAAAGAAAAATCAACAATTGACACAAAACATTCGTATGATGACTATGGAAACAAGGAACGATGAACCCACATTAATATTGTAACAATGAGTGGAGTTGTGATTGGAAATGATAAAGTAAATGGAAAGAAGGAAGTTGAAGCCACATGGGTAAGAAAGACTACGTAGAAATCTCCTACCTTCGATATTCAGAAGGAAAAAGAAGTGTTCATGGAGGCAAGGTGAAGCTTTATAGATGTTGGAGCTTCGAAATCTAGCGCGCAACCAAAACAGAAGAATAATTGTGACATAATATCAGCTGTGACAAACGATATGGGTCCAAGTATTTTAAATTCTTCACTACAAACTTGCATGAATTTGTTAAGAAACCAAAAAGTTGTATAAGGGTTGTAGGAATTTATAGATCCATGTGCTTTGAAAGAAGTAGCGAAAATTGATTTATGCAAAGTTAACAATTTACATAGACATAAGAGGAGGACCATAAAAGAAATGAGGCTCACTATGCAGATAAGAGAATACGACATGGATCAGGGTATTTTGGATTTAGGATCCAATGCCAATGTTTTACCAAAGTAGACCTGGGAATTGATGGGTAAGCTGCAATTACAATGGTCACCAATTCAGTTGAGAATGGTCAATCAGCACAAGATCCTCCCAAGAAGAAGACTATCCAGTGTGACAGTACACATTGAAACAATTTGCACTATTGCGGAATTTGAAGTGATAAAAATTATGGATGAAAACAACCCGTATCCATCATTGCCTCGATTGGATTGGGCATTTGATAATATGGCTATAATCAACTTAAATAAGAGACAAATGGTATTTGAAAAGGAAAAAATGAGAGTAAGTGTTCCATTGGACCCATTAACAGGGTTGAGATATACAGAGCCTGTCAGAGGTGAGTATTGCGAAACAAATATAAACAACATATATCAATTGACAGCCAAATAAGAGGAGTGGATTAACACCACGAAAGATGGAAAATTGAGCTGGGAACAGGAAAATTCTTGTACCTCAGATTTAGAAGAAGAATTGAATGATTGGAAAAATAGGCTACATGAAGTGCCCACAAGGCGATTTGCAAGGATTACTAAATGACTATGTTGTATAACTTATGAGGTATGTAACTTGCCTTACTATGATGGTTTAGGTAATGTAATAAATTTCCTTGATGATTATGAAAGACAAATACCAGAAGAGAAAAGGTTGTTAGCTTTGGATGTGGCCCTCAGATCTACCCCTGCTAGATGGTGGGGTGCAAATAAAATAAATATAGTCGATTGGTACTAGTGTCGAAGACTAATGTGGATCAGGTTTGGGTCAAAAAATATAGAAATAGAGGTGAAATATGATGGTAAAGATCACCCTAGGAAGAATATTCATCGATGCACTACAATATTGGAATAAATTCCACGACAGGAATGGGTACACGAGTTTATCCACACATTAAAGACAATTCCTATTAAATGGTACCTAGAAAAATACTGCACCATGGTACTGTAAATTGGGTAGATTCGGTTGAAGACTTTATATTAACATTAAGTTTTGAATATGATTAACCATGCATAGAATCATATCTTTAGACAGTCAGAGAAAATATCTTTGGGAATGCGATCTCAGTGAAATGGAAACAACCAGATTGGAGTGCACAGCTAGAACATGCACTGGAATTCTATAACATTATTGCATAAGAAAATGAAGATCTGCACAATATTGGCATAGTAGAATCAGAAGGACACTGTGAAGTCCTTGGAACAGAGCTAGAAATACTAGATATAGTGAAGTCAGTAAGACAAAGAAGGTGAATATAGGATCAGAAGAGGAACCAAATTTCACAATGATTATAGACTATTGGGATGAAGGTACAGTTAGTAAAGTTACCAAGTTTCTAAATGAATACCAGGAGCTATTCCCTACAAATTTTTTAGAAATGAAGGGCATATTAGGGGATATGGGAGTCATGAGGATTCCCCATAATCCTGATGCAAAGCTTGTCAAGCAAAAGACCCTATAGATTGAACCCAAAATATAAGGAAAAGGTGAAAGAGGAGTTAGATAAAATGATAGCAACAGGGATCATTGAACTTGTTGAGGAATCAAAATGGGTAAGTCCTATGGTGGTCCAGGAAAATAAGACTAAAGGAGAAATAAAGATTTATGTGGATCTAAGGAAATTAAATTGTGCATGTGTGCATGATCCCTTCCCTACACGATTTATAGATGAAGTACTGGATAATGTAGGAGGACAGGAGGACTACTCATTCATAGATGGATTTTTTGGATATGATTAGATAAGAATTGCACCTGAGGATGGGTATAAGACCACATTTGGAACAAAGTGGGGCTCATATTAGTACAAATTGATGTCTTTTGGGTTAAATAACACCCCTGCTATATTTTGAAGATTTGTGGCTGCATCATTCAAGGAGTACATACACAAATTCCTAGAGGTATACTTTGATGATTGGACTGTTAAAAAAGCATGTGACGAGATTAAGGCTTATGTTGGACATATGTAGCAAGTACCAGATCTCGCTAACATTAAAGAAATGATATTTTGTGTACCTTTTGGCATAGTATTGTGGCATGTTGTGTGCAAGCAAGGTTTGATGGTAGATCCCATGAAGATAGTTGTCATTGTGAACTTACCTCTACAAAAAAAAGTGAGACAATTGCGCACTACATTGAAACACACTGGATATTACAAAAAATTCATTAAGGGGTATGCGCAGATAACTTCACCAATGGAGAAACTATTGAAGAAATATGTGACTTTTCAATGGAATGAAGAATTCCAGAAAAGTCTTGATATATTGAAAGAAAAGATGGTAACTGAACCTATCTTGGTTTTCCAGGCTGGAATAAGGAATTTCATGTTCATGTAGATGCATTTTTCATAGCTTTGGGAATAGTATTGGCATAGCCTGGTGCAGGAGAAATCGATTACCCCATAGCTTTTGCAAGCAGGAAGTTGTCTAAATTAGAGAAGAAATAGACTACCATAAAAAGAGAAGGATTGACTATGGTATATCCGTTGCAAAAATTCAGACATTATTTTATGGGATCACATTTTAAGATGTTCACAGATCATTTTCCATTGAAATATCTGGTGAGTAAGCCTATTGTAGGATGAAAAAATTGTATTTTGGCTAGTGTTATTTCAGGAGTATGATTTTGAAATTGTTGTTAAATGAGGAAGGTTGAATATCAAGTAATATATCAAGGTTGGAAATAGGGGAAGAACCAACGAGCATTGAAGATAATATTCCTAATGCACAATTATTAGAAAATCAAGATTGTTGATGATCACTTCATAGGCATTATTCAATTTTTGGCTACAGCAATGGCTCCTGCATAATATACTACAAACCAAAAGAAGGAGTTGGTGGTAAAAGAAACTGATTTTTTTGTTGATATAAATACACTTCTATAAGATGGTACTAGATGAAATACTATGTAGGTATGTCCCCGAACATGAAATACATACTATTTTGGCAGAAGCTCATCGAGGTGTAGCTAGTGGACATTATGCATGGAAGGCTACTACACAAAAGGTCTTAAGAGTAGGATTATGGTGGCCTACAATCCACAAGGATGCAAATGAGTATTTTCAATCATGTGATGTATGTCAGAGAATTGGGAAGCCATCAAGGAGGGATGCAATGTCGTTAGTTCCACAAGTGACATTGCATACCTTCGACAAATGGGCCATCAATTTTTTGGACCTATAAACACACCTGGGAAGAAAACTGTTGTGAGGTATATAATCACAACAACTGATTATTTGACGAAGTGGGATGAGGAACAAGAAGTAAGGGATTGCAACAGATAAAATGCTATGAAGTTCATTTTTTGAGTATATTTTATCCAGATTTGGGTGTCCAAAGGTCTTGATGAGCAATCAAGGATCACATTTTATGACTAAGACCATTGGGGCATTGACTGAAGAGTTCCAGGTTTATCATCAGAAGAGCACCCTATATCACCCTCATGCAAATGGCATAGTTGAAGCTTTTAACAAGATTTTGGAAAATGCACTAACCAAAGCGTGCAATGTGAACAAAGATGACTGGGATTTGAGAATTCTAGTTTTGTTATGGGTTTATAGAACCACGCACAAGAAGATGACAGGCCAGACACCTTTCATGTTGTTTTATGGGCAACAAGTCGTGATGCCCATGGAGTATATCGTGTCGAGCTTAAGGATTGCATCCTTTATAGACATGGGTGGCACTACCATAATGAACAAAAGAATGGTGTAGTTTCTCGCATTAGAGGAATATATATTTGTAGTAGGATTACATCATCAAGTGCATAAAATAAGAGAAAAATATTGGCATGACTGACATATCAAGCAGAAGATGTTCCATGAATGAAACCTGGTCCTTCTGTTTGATAGTAAATTCGTGAAGTTCCCAAGAAAGTTTAAAATGCATTGGTTGGGACCCTATATCATAAACCATATTACAGATGGAGGCGCAGTTCAATTGGTGAAGTTGAATGGAGAATTGATACCAGGGAGGGTGAATGACATCAGGTTGAAATTGTATGGGAACAAACTTGCCATGGTAGATTCACTCTAGAAAGAAAGGAGGATATTCTTAGTGCCACCTATAGTTAAAAGTGGGAAATGGACTATTAAATATGCTATAGAAAAGAGCTTCGACAAGGGAAGGTTACTTCGCGAAAGTTAGGAGTATGTCGAGGTTTGTAAGTTCACTACAATGAAAGGTGCATCAAAGTTCACTGGAAATATGACCGTTAAAAAGGAAAATTGTCATTGGTAGAGAAAAAATTGCATTTATGGAGACAGATTGGAAAGGATCTAGGGATAGATAAATAGTTAATAAAAATAATCCAAGCAATATCTAAGATAATCATGGGGTTAGAAGACCACGAGCACTATAAAAGGTCGCATCTCGCCAAAGGTTTGGCACTTTGTTGTCTAAGAGCTAAAAAATAGCTAAGAATTGAGAAATTGTAGAAGGCCTAATACAGTATGAATAAGGAAGACCTCATCCACATATTTGAAGAGAAAGGTATAGAGGGAATTATGGAAGCTACAACAACAGCTGGTACACCCGCAACATCACCTCTCACGCGACGAAGATCACCAAGGAAGAAATTGATTATGGAGTAGAGAACAAGGAAGAAGCAAGATAAGAAGCCTAAGAAACGTGTTGAACCATATCTAGAAGCCCAAATCGTAGAAGACATCGAAGAGGAAGCAAAACACCAGCAGATGGAGAAAGAGAGTGCAACGATTTTGTCCCTGCTGCCACCATATTTACCACATAGGAAACTCAATGCTAAACCATTCAAAGATAACAAGGATGTGAAATATGGAACATTCACACCATTGTTGCCAAAGAAAACACAATTCGAAGGAGAAGTGCTCGGAAA
Source organism: Pinus taeda (assembly GCA_000404065.3). Classification (NCBI taxonomy): domain Eukaryota; kingdom Viridiplantae; phylum Streptophyta; class Pinopsida; order Pinales; family Pinaceae; genus Pinus; species Pinus taeda. The sequence goes on along the minus strand of APFE031481811.1, from coordinate 361,409 downwards.
AACCCAACATTTGAATTTCAATGATTATGACTTCAATGACTGAAACAAATACCCATAGTTTGCACCAACTAGATACCTAAAGTAGTTCCATTACACAGAAGGAGGAGTAACAATATTGGAACCACATCAGTGGGCGAAAGGGTTAGAGCTATCAGGCTTACTAAACATGTTGAATGTGCCGCACTTTGGCGGAGGTACACCTAACACAGCCTGCATAAGACAATTGCTCATGTTGGTGCATGACAAGTAACATATTCTCTTCTATTAATGCTAGGTGTAAACACCTTGAGCAACTATACACGAGTGCTTGCTTAATGAAATAAAGTCATGTGCCCTAAAGAAGTAGTCCTGCTAACCAATCTAGGGAGTTCTTATATAAGCACTTGGATTCCTTTGGATGTGGAAGGGGTTCCCCATTGATGAGATGCTAATATGGAAAATTACTAGGTTTCCATACTAAGGAAGGGATCTCGACGAAGAGTTCGTGGGTAAATATTAGGACATAGAAATAGCACAAAAAATGAAGGATAAGTTTGACTTGATCAAGAAAACACGAGGCTATGACATAAATTCCATTAGTGATAAAGGAATATGCGTCCCCATGAATATCTTGGCTAGGAAGACTATGCGAAAATGTTGAGCCAATGAAGTCCTTGCAGTAGTTGTTTCCCTACTCACACAGTGCAACAATAAGGTCTAGTTCAGCTGGATCAGATATCTGTGTAGAGAATTCCTGGAAGATTGTCACGAAGCCTAGGAGGAAGGTCAGACCTTCCATTATGCATGTTTGATTTTGATCATAGCATTATTGGCATGGAAGGAGCTGGAGGATTTTCAATTTCCTCTTATAGAAGTAGGCATATGTGAAGTTGTGTAGTATGCCTCACTCTGGTATACCAAGAAAACATTGCGAGCATAGGAGAACATAATATTCTTTTTCTTGTATCACATGGACTTACATATTTTGGTAAATCATCACCCTAGAATTTCACCAAGATTTTACCAGCAATATAAGTCTGTTGCGAAGTTCAGAGCAGATTTTCATAGAATCTATATGCGGGATCGAAAAGATACAATGTAGACATGGCATCCTTTGCCATACCTAGTCATCGAAGATGATATTATGATATTAATATAGTAGTGGCCCATAGAATGTATGATTGCGAAGGAGAAATATGTAGAAGATAGTGAAACAAAGGAGGAAACTTTGCAACATGGGGAACCAAGTGAAAAGAATAAAGACAAGGATGAGAAAGAGAAAGAACAAGAGCAAGACCACGACGAAGAGCAGCCTAAAGAGCAAACAAAGAAAGAAAAATGAAAGAGGAATATGCAAAGAAGAACTTCACCAAGTATTAGAAAGAAGCGGAAAGAAGATAAATTAAAGGGCACAATGCCTCTAGTCCTTACTCATGGGGACCTAGATGAAATTGGGGAGAAAGTTCAAGAAGTCATAGTTAATTTCTCGAACAAAATAGAGGATCGTTACAACACACTCTTGACAGGTGTTGAGCAAAGTATTTCTAGATTGAAATTATTGGTGCAAATTGTAGAGCCTCTAGCTTGCACCTAATTATCCATCATTACCTACAACTTTTCCTCACTTATCCCTCTCTTTTGCCCTATTTTCCTCATAAACTTACCCAGATCATTACATTTGATGTCTTTAAGCATGATTGGTTGACTTTGCTAAATGTTTGATTGTTTGTCTAGATTTTTGACATATGCACAGAGTTTCCGCAGCTGTCTGGCAATTCCGTACCCATTCAGCAATTCTGCAGCCTTTTCATTGATCTCCATGTTCCACGTGTCATTTTGAAAAACGAATCACATGGGCACGGGATGAAGGTGTTGAAGGTTCCCTCTGCTATTGGCTTGGTCAGCAAGCCACCAAAACCTCCTCAACCGGGATCCACCTTCGGTCAACAAAGCCAGCTCAAACGGTGCTGCGTGAGCTGAAAGGTTACGTCACTCCAGATGGCAACTCCTCCACTCTACGCAGGTCATGGGAGACAGGATCCAACCTTGGATTTAACCTCCATGACGACCGTACCTTCCAGATCACCCACGGACCTATTGACGTGTTGCTGAACCATTTAATTAGCATGTTGTCAGTTAATTTCCAGTTTCATGTTTTACGCAGTAGGCAGTTGTTCACATGCTTATAAAATCCAGCGTCTGCGCATGCTTAAGGATTAGTTTTTAGTTGTTTTTTTTATGTAATTGCTACGCTTTTAGTGAGCACAGAAACTCTGTTTTGAAGCTGCTGTTTCAACACTTCTTGACTGTAATTTCTGCATTATGAATTAATAGAAGTCTGTTGTTTTGACTCCTTTACGTAGCTGATCTTTCTTTGGGCTTTGTGGATGGAGGGCCCCCGTTCATAACATCCTTTGTATAGTAATTTACCTTTATGTTCTTGCCATTTCCTTCTTTTGAATTCAGCAATTTTCCTTTTCTTTAACACATGTACAGATTTGATTTACTTTCACTGTCATTTCATTTCCATCATTTACTTTAAACTGATCAGGACTGTTTTCTGCAGGTGTTAGCCCGGGATTGTGTGTCTTTGTGTATTTGCTTTATTTCTAATAGTATTTTCAGTTGTCATATTCATAATTGCTGCCTTTACTCTATTTTCCTAGCTGATTTCTAGTTTAGTTTCTCAAGTTGTATGCTAACATATTGATGGTCTCTTTATCATAAGCTGTTCATCTTTAAGAGATCAGAATACTAATAAATTACAGCTTGCTTTGCGTACTTTTTAGACTTATTTCTAACTACTTCTTAATCGTGTTTCACATAATACCATATGTTGGAAGCAGAGAGTTAGGAAGAGTTAAACATTATAACTGGTCTTTAAAGTAGTTTTTCTTATCTTTTTATTGCAGCAGCATGAGTAGTGACTAGTGCTATTAGAAAGTGGTTTTTCTGTTTTGCTTTCAGTTTCATTTCAAGTTATTTCTTTCAAGCTTTTTCTTTGCAAGTTTAGAAGGTAGTTAGAAATCACCAGTAACACACACTCACTCATTTAGAAATCACCTTACACACACTATCACTCATCTGTTTATAAAATCTCCATTCCATCTTAGGAAGATAAATTGACCACAAACAACACCCCCAAACGAAAAAAAGATCTAAGAGGTTGCTTAAGTACATATAGTACACCTTCACTTCATCAACTTACGAGCCCCGGGTTGACAATTAATGAAATCAATTTAGAAACACTAAATTGACCAAACACTAACTACACTAAAGCTAAGGAACTACTGAGATTAGGTAGGATGGTTTTGTCTTTCGTCTAGACACGGCCCTTCCTTTGCTTCGTTTGCGCGTTGTAGACAAAGGTGAATGGTGGTCAGACCAATAACCTAACCTAAGAAGTCGAACTAAAAAGCTAAAAATCTAAAAAAAATGAAATTGGTCATCTTTTGCTCTCGTAAAAAGGTTTGCATGCTCCCAACTATTGAGAAAATGAGAGTTTCCAAGTCACCATATGGAATTATTTGCAGTTAGGCAAGATTGTTTCTGTCAATGGCTTAGACAAAAAACACTTCCTTGGTGTTATAGCTCTAATACCACTTGTTATAGATCTGATCTGAAATATAATACAATCCAAATAAACCTAAGAAATAATAATATAGAAATAAATATAAATGCTTCTTTATTGATCAAACCCTTAGGTAGGGAAACACCATATATTCACTCCTTAAGGAAGGAGAACACTCCACAAGCCATATGCATGTTCATACAATATTCCTTGACACCTCTCAATGTGGAGTCTGTAGCCTCTATATAGGCCTCATACATACAATACCATGGGTCATTACCATGGTTCCCTCAATACCATCTATCTAATACCATGGTCCCATTACATTATTACTAACAACTTGTGGTCCCTTACATGATACGGGTTAACCACCTTATTTATTACTATGGCCCATCCCATTATTACATTATTCCCTTGGGTACCTCCCTTTGTACCTCATATTATCCCCCCTAGGTATATAACATTCCACCCCCCTTAACATGTTTCATCCTCGAAACATGGGAAGAAGACAAATAATAAGATCTACTCAAAAGAGTAGTCCACTAGTACCATGCACGTGCATATAGCCATCCAAGAGAAAGGTGAACCCTCGATCTCGCTAGTGCCTCACTCGCTTGAGATGGAATTTGACCATGGCAGCTCTTCTGTGTTGATGTGTAGTAGGTGGATCTTCGCTCCTCGTTATCCTTCATGCGGGGGTTGTTGTCCTTGTGGCTAATTGGTTGCCATCTTGTTGGTTGTTTTCTCGCGGGATGATGTGGGTGATGATATGTTGAAGTTATAACCCACGATGTCTTTTTCTTTAATTCACCCTTTACTAGAGCCTGACTGTTATCTGGTACATGTTGTGGTGCTTGCTGTGATGTCTTATCTTCCAATATTACTTCAACCACTGAGCCCTCATCTGATGTATCAACACCTGTAACCTTTTCTGCTTTAGCCTCTGTTTGTGTTTGATTATCGATCATCACTAACTTATCATCTGATATGTCAGTCCCTGGAACATCTTCTACTTTAGCCTCCATGTACTCTACCTGTTTATTGATGGAAATATCCTGTAATGTAATTTTCTTCTTTTTATACCAAAGCTTCAGGAATTTCTTCTGCATATTAATATTGATAGTACCCACAAATTCCATCCAAGGATATCCCAAAACAACATCCATATTATCCATCTCTGAAGTATAAAAATCACCATGCAACACATACTTATCCATAGAAAACTTCAAATCCTTATACACTTGAACATCCTCATCATCCACCTGTGTGTTTTCAATTTTTTTTGCTGGAACTTGCAATTTTTTTGCCAAGTTGACATTTATGAGATTTTGCTTGTAACTTGGATTTATAGACACAGTGATTTTCTCCTTCTAAATCAATCCATGGACTTGCAATAAGGAAACACCAGTAGAAAATAACCTCTTACGTATCTCATTCTTTTCTCTAGCACAAGACCATTTTTCCATAAGGAGTTTTTCCAATTCTTCATTCAAAAATTTGGACAAGTATTTGATGCCAAGTGAGTTCCACCATATGTCGGCCTCTTCTTTCAAAATAATCGATACTATAGACCTCCAAAATACCCCATATTTGAACTTTAGTCTTTGTATGAATTCTTCAATAGTAGGGCTATCATCTTTTCCTGTAACATTTTCCATGAAGAGGGTTTGAGAAAAATTCACTTACCACTTGTTATAGCTCTGATACAACTTGTTATTATCCCCCCCAGGTATATAACGCTTGGCTTTGTCCATCGAAATAGACAAAGGTGAATGGTGTGAGTTTCCAATCACATAACCTACAAGGAAATAATTGTTTCAGACCGATCCCATAACCTATAAGGAAATGGTGTTTCAGACCAATCATATAACCTGCAAGGAAACCTATTTTTTCAACTGGGTTTGCCTGCCGCAGCAAACTAGGGTGCATTCCCCCTAAACTTCGTTACATTCACCGGACTACTCGCTGCAATCAGGTGGATGGAATGAAGGTTGAAGAGACATTCTTGATGCAAAGAGACCATTTAGGGATGATGTTTGACTTGTAGTTGTGTTTGAACCAGGAAATGAAAGCTGGTCGATAAGCTGTACCAATCTGCCTTCATGCGGGAAACACATCACTCGAAAGAGCATAGAAACAATAGCTTCCATGCTATAAACATAGTCATTCCCAAGGAGTAGATTGTAATCTAGTGGCCCTTGGACTACCATCACGTTCAAGTGAATGGTTTTCCTTTTCAAAGTTATCGGCAACTTCGGAAGGATCCCTAATGGTCGACTAGTTCCTTTGTTAAAGCCTAATAAATTTTGTGTCTCAGGCAGAAGCGATGGCGAACCAAGCGCTTTTCAAGTAGTTAAGGAAAGGATACTCACTGAAGCCCCTTCATTTATGATAGTGCTAGACACGCTCATTTTGTAAACTTGTACTATGATCCGGAATGGTACATTAAATGGAAGGCGAGGTCTTGCTAGTTGATTCCAATCAAAGGAAAAGACTAGACTACTTGGAGGGGTACTGGATAAACGGCTGAATGAACCCCCTGAACTGGGGGACTTTCCTCCTGTTGTAATGGAACGGGTGGATTTCCCCCAAGTTCATTAGACTCTATGTCAAAAAAAAGAATTTGAATAGTATCGTTCTCATTCTCCTTGGAAATTGTATCATCTAAAGGTGGAGCTTCTGACGGTGAGACTGGGTCAACTGCCATCTTGACCTGTTGTCTTTGGTCTGGTATGGGCTTAAAAGGTTCACTTTCAATGATAGGCGTTTCGACTGACGGTTGAGTTACATCAGTCGGATTTTAAACTAGCGAAGGACTTGGTAAGAGTTTCTTATATCCAAGCGGAAGTCACTGTAGTGGAGCAGGATGATTATCCAAGACTCTTTTGGCTTCATCCAAAAAGAGACAATGCTGAAGAGCATGATTGCCTTCACATAACCTACATGGAAATCTTACCTTCCCTTCTTGTCCATCGATTTGACTTTTACTAGTTGATGGTGTGTTGTTGACATGATCACCAGAGGTTGATGACACCTAATTATGTGAACAGGGAGACCATTCTCTCAAGATCCAAGGGATGCATGGACATTCTCGATGAAAATGGTCTCCTTTGAAAATTATGCATGGAGATCTGGGCTTGGAAAGCTTGGTGTGCGGATTTTCACCAAATGTTGCATGGTTGCCCCCTTGCTTAACTGACTTCTTCTTCTTCTCCTTCCCTTTCTTCTTCTTCTCAGTCACCTGGTTACTAGCATCGCTACTTTCACCAAGCGAAGAGGAAGAAGGGGAGGGAGAAATAAATGAAGTAGAAGGCGAGGGATCAACTTTAGTGTCAACTGGTTGCTGATTCGATTGCTAAGGAATTACGATGTTTTGAACAACAAAGGTCGAGAACAGCCATACTGGCAGGCCAATTGTGATTCCCGGAAGGGACAATGAAGCCATATATGGAGCACCAATATCTCCATAGGAAGAGAAAGGACTAGGATTCCCCCGGATAGGGATTCCTTGATTGGTGGACTCCATTACCTCAAACTAAGATCAACGAAGGAACAGGGATGTTATTCTGAATTAAATAAATTTTATGACGCTTTCACACAACTTTAATTTCTCAATTTTTAAGAGTCGAGAAAAATCTAAAGATGACTCTAGTCCCCTTTGATTTTTAATGAGCCTAAAGTGACAAGTGCTCAGATGGGCCTTTTCTTTTAAGGAGTCGAAAAGGAATGAAAGTGACTACTCTGGAAATCTAGACAGAGGGATTACCAAACCAATCGCAAAACTGCAATATACACCTTGGTGGTAAATTAAAGAGAAATTACCAAGGACTTTACATACAGTAGTCAATCTTACCGAATGTTGTGTTCAGTGAAATGAAATTGATAGGGTGGCAGACACGGCTTCCTATGGATAAAGGATATCAGCCTACTTTGGTCTCCCAATATATACTCGATGATACGAGGAGCACAAGTCCGTACTAGCACTTGTCGTATCAAAGAGGAGGAATCACCCAACCTTCGGTGAAAACAATAGTTACCAGGGCTTACGACGTCGAAACACGTCTCTAGCCGAGACTTCTAGATGTGTTGCATTAGTTTCCAAAGCGTTTTTATGTTCATTGAGATTTATTTTAGAGTTTATCTTTTTATAAGTTTGTCTTTCAAGGTTCACGCGTGATGTAGATCTAAAATTCCTAAATATGCAATCTAAAATGATAAACAGTCGTTTGTTTCTTTTAGCAATGAAAATCCTAGCTACTAAGGAAAGAATATTACGATTCTTTCAACAGAGAGCAAAGAGCACACACTAAATGCACTTTTCCTAAATCATCTTTCGCACACAGTCTAAATGCAAAATGCAAATGCATGTATTTGTTTTTCATTTCCCTAATGTGAGAATGCCAAAAAGGAAAACTTAGTACAGATCTGAACTATTTTCTTCAAAGCAACATTTCAACAATTTCTTTTCAAAACAAAAGGAAGACTAAAACGACACTTTCGATTTTGAATGGAAAACTACTTTCGACACTTCAAATATTCACAATTCAAATCAAATACAATGATAAAAGTACAATCAACTATCTAAAGGAGGAAGACTTTACGACACTCTTCTTCTTGACCCAAAATGACAATTACGACACATTTACAAATCTTAATCAATGGAGGCTGAAAAATGTAAAGGAAGGAGGCTTTAGAAATGAGATATTGATCATAAGTAGCAAAACTACTGAATAGAGCTGAAAACAAGGAGAAAAAAACAAATTCCAGAGAGAGAAACAATATCACTCAGCATCGCAACTGTCCTTCAGGGAAACAGGGATGCATCTCACCTGCAACACATGGGAGGTGCGATGCATACAGGTTTCCAGTTACAGACAGATGGGTCAAGGAGTGGAACTGAGTTTGGTTTTTGCTCAAAATTTGTAGCTAAGTACAGGGGTATGATCTTAGGAGGTTATTGAGCCACCACATGGGCACTTAGAATGCTTGTAAGACAGATATTCGATTCATAAACCAACCCGGAGATTGACTGAAGTAGCATTCATCTACTTTGCAATTGCATAGCAAGAGCATTTTGAAGGCTAGCTGGCTAACTTTAGGCTCCGTCTGTAGTTTATAAAGCAAACAAAAATAACAAACAAACAAACTAATCACTCCCTAGCGGAGTCACCATTTTGTTTTCGGGAAAACTAGTGTATTTTCGATCTGCTAGTCCCACTAAGACGGGTAGCTATCTTAGAAACAAACAATCAAAGCAAATTGCGATTTCCTTTATGTATGATAGATAAGAGAGAAGAAAAGGGGACCAACCTGGATCTTCTGCTTGGCTCCTTGCTTGTTTCCTCTCTCCCTTAATAGAGCTTGCCACTTCTCTCCTACTTGTCCCGCTTTAGAGAATACCTGTAGAGGCAAAGCAACAAAACACCATCAAATCATCTCGATCTATAATATCATAAACAATGCAGAATCAAAAATACATTGACCATACAATTGCATTCACAAATAACAAGATTCACAAATACACGATTATATGGAGGAAAACTCAAATAAATTTATTAATAGTAGAAGAGAGGATTACAACCTAGTTGTCTGATCCAGCATCATCCTCCCAACGTCAAAGCCCTCTTCACCTCATGAAAAGAAAGATCACCCAACAATACAATGTCTCTTCTCAAATACATATATGATTGGGGTTGAAGTGCCCAAATATGTCTATAACAATCCCCAATGGAAGACTTTCTTGATACTAGTCAATGCACGTAATGGAGCTGCAATGGAAGAAAAATTAGCAATAAATTTCCTCCAATATTTTGCTACCCCTAGAAAGCTTCTTACCTCTGTAACTATATTGGGCTTGGGCCAATTCATAATAACCTCAACTTTAGAGGGGTCTATCTTTAGCTCACCTCCTCCAACAATGTGTCCCAAATACACTAAATAAGTCTTGCCAAATTCACACTTCGACATCTTTAAAAACGACTATTCTTTTCTCAAGACATCAAGTACTCTGTTCACATGCATGGCATGTTCATCTCTAGACTTTCTGAATATGAGAATATAATCTAAGTAAACAATGACAAAGTAATCTATAAATGGTCTCAATATATCATTCATAACTCTCATGAAAGTAGCTGGACAATTTGTAAGACCAAAAGGCATAACAAGCCACTCAAACAATCCTTGTTTAGTTTTAAATGTGGTTTTCCAAATGTCCTATTCAGCTATTCTAACTTGATGATAACCAATTCATAAGTCTAACTTAGTGAAATACTTTTCATACATTAATTGATCAAGCAAATCATCAATTCTTGGGAGTGGATAACGATTCTTTACCGTTATTTTGTTCAGTGCACAGAAATCCACACACGTGCACCAAATTACATCCTTCTTCGGCACCAAGAAAATGGGTGAACCACATGGCAAAGTAGATGGGCGTATGATACCTTTGTTCAGATATATTTGAATTTGTTTCTTGATTTCCATGCTCTCCATAATTTACATGCGATACATGCCAATGTTTGGAAGTGGAACATCCTGCTACAATTTTATCTCATGCTGAATTCCCCTCTTGGGAGGTAACCCCTTTGGTTCCTAAAACATCTCGCCATGCTTGCTTACCACATCAAACAAATCATATTTTAATTTATCATCACAACCTTCAAAAGATTCATAATCAATATCATTATTTTTCTTGATCATGGGAAGCACAAAAATTTTACTTGCATTTAACAGTATCTTCATCTGCCCTGCATTAACCAAAGAAATGTTTAACTTTTTGCAATGGGCTCTCACAATATACTCCACTTCATCCTTGAGAAATAGATATTTGTTCTCATGGCAATAAAATACTGCTTTCCTGTCATACAAATAAGGACTTCCCAAAATGATTCCTAAGATGTCAAGTGGAACTACATCTAACTCAACTTCATCGATGAACTTTTTAGTAATGGCAAACTTGAATAAGAATTTCCTTGTAACCTGTAAATTTGCATTATTGACTATCCAACCCAATGGATATGGCTTATGATGAGGTACAGTTTCAAGGTTGAGCTTTTTGACCAAGTCTTCTGAAATTAAGTTTGATTGTAACCCACTATCAAATAATGCATCAATCTTTGTATGATTTGAAATTACCCTTACACAGAATAGCTCTATTCTTCATTCTTCATTTGGAGTGTTGTTGTGACTATGTGAGGAACTAGTGCTTGCAATAGCTTCTTTTCTTTTTGTAACCATGGCTGAAATCTTGGTCTCATCACCAGAATCTGATCCAAGGTCATGTTGTGTGGTAGCAGTTGTCTTTTGTTTTCCCTTATTGTTTGGTTTGTTAAGCCTTAGTTTGGGATGTTATTTCCAACAGTGGGTTTCACCATGCCCAGCTTTGGAACAATGTTGGCATATAGTTTTCTCCCTTTCTTTCTTCACACTTGAATTCTTCTTTCCCTTCCATTTTCCTCCCTTCTCTTTCTCCTTACCCTTGAATGGCTTCTCCCTACTACCCATTTTCCCTTTGCTTCAAGGTGTGTGGCTTGCACACATACCTCATCCAAATTTCTTGGATTGAACATAAGGATAGTATGTTTTAAGTAGGAATGTAAACCCCTAAAATATTTGAATAGCGTATCTTGGGAATTCAAATTTACTCATAACAACATAGCCCTCTTCCTAAACTCCTGGGCATAGTCTTGAACTATTTGGCCCTTGAGTTGCCTAAAATTTTGCCAACTCATAATGGATTTTTGGCATATAGGCTAAAGGATAAAACTATCTTTTAATTGCAGAAACAAATTCATCCCAAGAAATGGATATCTTACCATGAATTCGCATTTCCTCTTGAGTATTTGCTTCACACCAGACTAATGTTGTTCCTTCTAGCCTCAATGAAGCCAACTGGATCTTTATGTCATCTTCTTGAAGGTTTTGAATTCTGCAATAAACATCCAATTGTCTAACTTTTCTGCATTCACCTAACCATTGTACATGGGAAGTTCAAACTTAATGTCCAATTTGAGTAAGGGAATTTTTTGCTTTGGGGTTTTTGAATGAGGATGAACAGTTTTTGTGGTGGAAGTGGAATATGATGTTGTTTGAGATGTTGAGGATGATGAGGAAGATGAAGATGGTGGAGATGGAGGAGGCTTTCCTCCATTACCCTTTGAATCCTTCTTTTCATCTTTTTTATCTCTTGAGCTTCCCCCTCAATGTGGGGACTTAGAACTCTCTCCAGCGATTCTAGTATTACTCTCTTCATAGAGGACTCTAACCATGTCAGTTATGTTGGGTTGTGTTATATTCATTCCACAACTAGCCCATGTAGTTAACCGGGGGTTTAGAGGGGGGCGAAGCCCCCCCTTTGTTGCGCCAATTGCGTAGCAGGGGGGTCACAAGGGGTTTGAGGGGTGCAGGTAACCCCCTTCTATGGGGTCCGAGGCAGCGCCCTGGAAAATTTTACTTTTTGGACCCTATATTAGGTTGGGTGGACCTACCTATGGTTTTGTGCATGATTTTCGCACATGGTTTTGGACGCAATGGTTTTCAGTCCATGGTTTTGGACACGATGGCTTTCAGTCCATGGTAGTGGATGCTTCGGCATGTATAAATATGTATTGTAACATTGAAAGGAACATAATGAAAAATCAAGCTGGTAGTCCCGATTTTGGGATCCAAGGGAAAATATCTGTGCATATGTGTTTTATGTGTTATGCTCTAGCATTGTTTATTTTCTGTGTTTTAGAATTCCTATGCAAGTAATTTATGTACAGGGTTAAAACCTACATTTGGTATCGAAGTTGTTTTGGCTTCAAAGGGACACCTTTCTTGCTGAGGGGTTTTTCTCAGGCCTATGGTAGACCTTGTTCAGTGGGAGATCCACGAGATTGATTCTGGTGGTGAAAGATGATGGTGAGCAGTGGAAAGATAGGGATCGATAAATTTAATGTTCATAGTTTTGAGTTGTGGAAACTCAATACGAAGAATCTGTTGATGGATAAAGATCAGTAGATCACAGTAGATCTAGGTACTAAACCAACGGGAGTGTCTGATGAAGAATGGAAGAAGTTAGATCGGAAGGCAAAGAGAACAATACGATTGTGTGTCTTAGATTCAGTATTGTTCAATGTATCGGGGGAAGCTACGGTGAAGGCTTTGTGGGACAAGTTAGGGACTTTGTACTAATCTAAGTCTCTAGTGAATAAACTATTCCTATCGAAAAAGTTGTATAACCTAAGGATGAAAGATGGAGACTCAGTGACAGAGCATCGGAACGCATTTAATACTATGGTAAGTCAGTTATTATCTATTGATATTAAAATTTCAGATGAAGATAAGTGCGTCAATTTGTTGTGTTCTCTACCAGATTCGTGGGATGGTCTAGTTATTGCAATAGGTAGCAATTCAACTGCCTTGCAGTTTGATGAAATAGTCTCAGCCTTGCTGACTGAGGAAATGAGACGGAAAAATATGGAGAGCGAGAATGGTGATGCCTTGTCTGTACGAGGACGGTCCCAGAACAGAAACAAAAATAATTCATCGAGTGGAAGATCTAAATCTAGAGGGAGATCTAAATCTCTAAGAAAACCTATAAAGGTGGTGTGCTAGAAATGTGGAAAGGAAGGGCACTACAAAAGGACAGTAAATCTAAAGCTCCTGATAAAGGAAAGGGATTTGATGATGTTCCTTCTACAGAGGCGAAAACCACCTCAGATGAAGGTGGGGATGTGTACTTGGCTTCTTCAAGTACACATGTAGATCATGAGGCATGGTTGATTGACTCAGGTGCATCCTTTCACTTCACTCCCCATAGAGAGTGGTTCTAGGAGTATGAGAAATATGATGGTGGTGATGTCTTCTTAGGGGATGATAGGAAGGCTAGAATCATTGGTCATGGAAAAGTAAAGTTGAAGTTACAAGGTGGAAGGGTTAAAACACTTCCAGGTGTTTTGCATATTCTTGGATTGGCTAGATATTTGATTTATGTAAGCAAGTTGGATGATGCAGGTGGAAAAATAGTGTTCGAGAAGGATACCTGCAAGATGGTTTGGGGATCACCGGTATTGATGCAGGGAGTTCGGATTGGAACTTTGTATAAGCTGCAAGGTAGCACTTTTGTTGATGGGTGCAATAGTTTTATGGTTCCTGAAATAGGAGCAGAAAATCTAGTGGTCTATGGAGAGAAGACCATGTTATGGCATCAAAGGCTTGGACATATTGGAGAGAAGGGCCTTCGAATACTTCATGGTAAAGGTATGATAGAAGGTATGAGTAATAACTCTCTCGATTTTGATTTCTATGAAAATTGTGTATATGGGAAGCAGAATCGAGTGAGTTTCCCCTCTGGTGGTAAGAGGGCGAAACATATATTAGAGTTTGTGCACAGTGATGTGTTTGGACCTGTGAAGGTTCCATCACTGGGTAAGTCTGTGTACTACGTATCATTTATAGATGACTTCTCAAGGAATACATGGATATATTTCCTTAAGAAGAAATCTGAAGTCTTTGACAGGTTTAAAGAATTTAAGGCTTTGGTGGAAAACCAGACAGAGAGGAAGATAAAGGTGTTGAGGACAAATAAGTGTGGAGAGTTTTGCTGTAACAAATTTGAATAATTCTGTAAGAAGTGTGGTATAGCACGGAAGAAGACTACTCCATACACACCTGAGCAAAATGGAGTTGCAGAAAGAATGAACAAGATGTTGATGGAAAGGGCAAGAAGCATGCTCAGTGGTGTCAGGGTAGGACAGGAATTCTAGGCAGAGGCGATGGAGACAACATGTTACCTAGTCAACAGATCACCTTCATCAGTGTTGGAGGATAAGACTCCACAAGAGGTATGGACTGGTAAGAAACCCTCTCTTTCACATCTGAGGGTATTTGGATGTGATGCAAATGGATATGTTCCAAAGGAGAAAAGAACCAAGTTGGATAGTAAATCTGAAAAGTGCATCTTTATTGGGTATAAGAGTGGTTTAAAGGGTTATAATCTTTGGAACCCAGTAACAAGGAAGGTTGTGTACAACCAAGATGTGGTGTTCAAAGAGGTAAAAGATGTTATTAAACATGAAGTCCAACCAAAGGAACCTGAAAAGATAGAGATTGAGCTTAAGGAGGAAGAATCATACTCTACAACGGAGGAGGAATTAGAAGATGAAGAGACACAAACTCTGGGTGTGAGAAGATCAGTTCGAGAAAGAAGGCAGCCAGAAAGGTATAGTCCATCTACTTTCTATTCAAATTTTGCTTTATCTATTACTAACGATGATCTAAGAACTGTGAAAGAAGTAGTAGATTCAGAGGATGGCAAACTCTGGAAAGAGGCCATGGTTGATGAAATGGCATCTTTGCACAAAAATGAGGCTTGGGATCTGGTGGAGTTGTTGGATGGAAGGAAACCCATTGGCAGAAAATGGGTGTTCAAGAAGAAGACAAATGCAGAAGGAAAGGTGGAGAAATACAAAGCTCGGTTGGTAGAAAAGGGTTATTCCCAGGTGTCGGGAATTGATTTTGGTGATATTTTTTCTGCTATTGTCAAGATAACTTCTATTAGATTACTTTTATATGTTGTTGTTGCTTTTGATTTTGAGGTAGAACAAATGGATGTGAAGAAAACATTTATTCACGGGGATCTGGAAGAGTAAATCTACATGAAGCAACCTGAAGGCTTTGTGGTGAAGGGTAAGAAAGCACTGGTATGCAAGTTAAAGAAGTCTTTGTATGGGTTAAAATAGTCACCAAGGATGTGGTATCAGAAATTTGATACATTTATACGGGGACTTGGCTTCACCAGAAGCAAAGCAAATCACTGTGTGTATTTTAAATTAACAGGTGACTGTGCTATTTATTTGGTCTTGTATATGGATGATATGTTGCTAGTTGGAAATGACAAAGAAATTATCCAAGATTTGAAGACCAAATTGTCCTCCAAATTCGACATGAAAGATCTTGGTGCTGCAAACTATGTTTTGGGCAAGGAAATTAAAAGAGATCAGGCAAAGAGGAAGCTCTAATTAAACCAAAGGAAGTATGTCAAGACAATACTGCAAAGGTTTAATATGCAAGATAGTAAACTGGTGAAGGTTCCTATTCTTGTAGGTGTGAATTTATCAGCTGAACAATGTCCCAAGACAAAAGAAGAGGAAGAGGACATGTCCCGTGTTCCATATTCGAGTGCAGTCAGTACCCTGATGTATGCAATGGTATGTACCATACTATACATTGCACATGCAGTGGGAGTATTGAGCAGGTTTATGTCAAAACTGGGGAAGGAGCACTAGACAGTAGTGAAGCGAGTTTTCAGGTATTCGCGTGGCACTAGTGATTATGGTTTGTGCTACCAAGGAAGACCAGAATTGGACAGAGTGTTGGATATTCGTGGCTTTGTTGATGCTGAGTGGGCTGGAGATCTGGATCAGAGAATATATACAAGTGGGTATGTGTTTAACCTATTTGGAGGTGCAGTCAATTAGATGAGTAAGAAACAATCTGTAGTGGCACTATCAACTACAAAGGCGGAATACATGGCAGCCACTCATGCAAGCAAGGAAGCAGTTTGGTTGCAGAGATTGTGTTCAAGTATGGGGTTAGTATAGGGAGCTATAAGGATAGACTGTGACAGCCAAAGTTCATTTTTCTTGGCAAAGAACCCTGCATATCATTCAAAGACAAAGCACATTGATGTTCAGTATCAGTTTGTGAGGGATATGATAGAAGACAAAAAGGTGTTGCTGGTTAAGGTGGACACTTTGAAGAATATTGCAGATGCATTAACAAAATCTGTGAGCTCTGAGAAGTTCTCTTGGTGTAGATATAGGGCTCGATAAATGACTAAGCTCTCTTGTGGCCCCCTATGGAAAGAAAACAACAAGTGGGAGAATGTTGGGTTGTGTTATATTCTTTCCACAACTAGCCCACATTGCATCAATTGCATAGCGGGGCAATCACAGGGGGTTTGAGGGGTGCAGGTAACCCCCCTCTATGGGGTCCGGGGTAGCGCCCCAGAAAATTTTGTTTTTTGGACCCTATATTCGGTTGGGCAGACCTATCTATGGTTTTGTGCATGATTTTTTCACATGGTTTTGGACGCGATGGTTTTCGGTCCATGGTATTGGATGCTTAGGCATGTATAAATATGTATTGTAAAATTGAAAGGAACATAATGAAAAATCAAGCTGGTAGTCCCTATTTTGGGATTCAGGGGAAAATCTTTGTGTATATGTGTTTTATGTGTTATGCTCTCGCATTGTTTATTTTTTGTGTTTTAGAATTCTTATGCAGGTAATTTATGTACAGGGTTAAAACCTACAAGTTAATTCATAGAAATATTTCTTGAATGCTTCCTCTTATGAAAGATCTTCAGTCTCTCTTGTCCAGACATGATAGCTTTGGATTCAAGCTCAGCTTCTGGTACTGCATGTACCTCCTCAATCTCAATTGAAGGTAAAACTTGAGGTAGGTGCTTCAAGTGCAGCTGGGATTGGAAATTTGGGTGGAGATTATGGCCTTGTGGCTCTCCTTCTTCTAGGCATTTCCTCGAGAGTTGCAACCAATAGTTTCCCTTCTACTCTCTGCAACTTTAACCTTGTAAGCATCACAAATTTGCAGCCATTAAAAACCTACTTGCACAAAACTCATGAAATCAAGCAAATAACCTTTGCTCTGATACCAACTTGATATGTTATTGACTGTCAGTTTCACTATGCTAATTTCAACTTCAGATTTATAAACAAATGCTTGTCAATTGCTTCATGTGCATAGCTTCCCTTAGGGTATTTGTGAATGGAAATAGTTAAATTTTATCAAGTTTTATGTTAAGTTCATGAGAAAAACAACACAAAAAATCAAGTGATGAACAGCAGCAATCAAATGTACAGCAAACCATCAATTTTGAACACTTAAAATAGTGTTTTGATGAAGGATTTCACCCCTCCTAGGCTACATCTCCTTATTCCATCTTCCATGGCTTGCGCCTCTGTATTAGTTCAATAATGGAAAAAGTGTTGTTTACAATGATCTAATGTTCCTGAAACCTGCTTCAATGTGCTCACAATGCCTAAATCAGCTAGGGATACCTTTACCTAATCCCAATTTTGTCGAATTTTGCCCAAGTTATGGTCAAAATTGTTTCTCCTAGTAAACCTCCTCTAAAACTGGAGGAACTCCAGTTAGTTCCGTTAAAACTAGAGGAATCTTCGAAATTGGAGGAACGCCAAAAACTCCGCCGAATTAAACTGGACATTAATTAAGGATAAGTGTGGTTTAACTAGGCGTTAATCCGTATTAATTAGTGCTAATCATGTGGTTATCCAACGGTTGGCTTGCAGTTTACAAAGAGGAGGTCACATGGTGGCATTGAATGTCAGGTTAGCTGACGATTAGTGCAATACCTATGTGGTTTCCAAACTGTTGGCTTGGCGTAGTGGACACATGTGATGGCATTAATTGTCATCAGTTATGTTGGCAACCAGTTCCACTAACTGTTGGCTAACGTTTATCGAAACTTGTCACATGGAGGGGGCTGGCCCATGGGCTGGCTCCCTCCTAACCCCCAACTACTACGACATATCACATCAAATATATATGGAACCCATAGACTATTAAGATACAATGTTGTGGTGTAGCGATATTTCATGTGGTTTGTTGGGGCAAGGTCGCGGGTTTGACCCCGCTGACCTGCCTATTATTTTGTCACACTGCACGCCGATAGCCAACCTTTGGGGAGGGACACGTGGTGGCCTCCGGGCTTACCACTTGTCCCCTCCTCATTGGTCCCCCATTAACCAATAAAAACATGCCAACGCACCAAACCATAAACCAACCACAATATGCCACTTGTCAAAATTTGATAGGTCCTTGACCTTCGTTGACTCTGCCTAGTCACCTGCCACGTTAGTAGTACGGACAATTGACTATGAACTGATTGTATATTTTTTTCAAAAATTCCATTGTTTAGCAAAGCGGACAGAACGCGATATCTTCCTCATACGAACTCAATTTTTAGTGACACAAGTTGCGTTGGGATCATTTCGTCGAGATGGACACGGTCATTCAGGTTTCAAGTAATTCTGATAACTTTGATTTTTGAGCTAAATATTGAGCCCTTGATCAAATAACTCAACCTTAGCTTAGGAAACATGAGAACCAACCAGAAAAAAAAAAAAATAAATAAATAAATAAATAAATAAATAAAATAAAATAAAATAATATATATTATATATATATATATATATATATATATTAAATAAAATAAAAATAATAAAAATAAAATAATAATAATGAAAGAGTAATAAATAAATAAATAAATAGATAAACAAATAAACTAAAAAATAACAATAAACATTAAAAAAATAAATATTAAATTAAATATATATAAATATATAAATTAATTAAATTAATTAAATTAAATTAAATAAATAAATAAAATAAAAATAAAAATTAAACCCACAATCTCCATGGCTATCTAGGAAATGGCAAGGCTAGGCAATCCACTTCCAATCTTGGCCATCCTACATGCCAATGACAGATCGCAACCAACAAACCACATGCATATGCCATGCATGCCAAAACTAGTGAGGAAAACATACATGAAACTCGGTACCTGCAAGCAAATCTCATTGTAGTTGTTGATCCCGATGTCCTCTTACACTTTCCTGCTCTTCCTGTGCCTTCTTGCTTCAAAAATCCAAGTATGCCACACCCTCCAAGAGCGCTCCATGAAAACTCTAAGTATCCAAGAATATGAGAGAGGGAGAGAATAATGAGAGAGCTCTAAAACTGGAGTGAAAAAGGTTACCAATTGATCCTCAAAAGCTTTTTTATGAATGAGGTCTCTATTTTCTTCATTTCCATTATTTTCCTTCATTTTCCTCCTCACATGTAGCATGTGACTTTTCACCTCCCTTTTCTCCTAATTTCCATTATTTTCATAAATAAATGTGCCAAAAATTACATTTGCCATTCCAAAGCTTTAGTCATTTCCTTTAACAATTTCCTTAGCCATTAATAACCAAATTAACACCCACACTAAGATGTCTTGCCTAACATTTAGCTTAGAATAAGTGTCCCATCAACCGTGGCTATTATTTTTCCTTTATTAACTTTTATTACATGGAATTTTCACCAAGGTTGTTACAACCTCAAGAGGAGCAATAGGTGAAGACTTGGCTTCACAGTTCAACCTTGAATTTACCCTCATTTCATGCATGGCCAGCACAGTGATGGGGAGCATGTGGTACTTGGACTTAAGTGCATCATTCCACATGACAGGGTGTAGAGATTTTTTTAGTAGCCTGGAAGAAAAATATTTGCAGATGCACATCAATATGGGGGACAATGAAAGGTATAGTGTGATCAGGATTGGTACAGTCACCTTTCAAAGGGAGTTGGGCCCCCCCTCAGGCTAAAGCATGTCATGTTCGTTCCGGTCCTAAAGTAAAATCTCATCTCTGTTGCAGTTTAATAAGACCATGGTTATGATGTGATCTTCAGCAAAGGAAAGGCATTCTTGATACAAATATCCACAGGACATGTGAAGTAGATTGGGGTTCGTGTGAAGAACCTGTCTAATCTAGATGTGGAAGATTGTGTTGCATTAAGCACAAAGGTGGAAAAGGTGTATATTTGCGATGTCGATGAACTTTGGCATAGAACACTTGGTCATTTGCATCATGGCACTTTGAAGATCATGCAACAAATAACCATAGGCCTCCCTAAAAGAGAAATTGAGCAACAAGATGCATGCAAAGGAAGTACTTTGGGGAAGTACACAAAATCCACATTCCATGATCAAGACAACAAATCACATTCAGTACTAGAAAGGATCCACTCAGATGTCTATGGACCTTACTCGACAACCTGCACTACCAAGCACAAATATTTTATCATTTTTATTGATGACTTCTCACAGAAGTGTTGGATCTTCTTCATGCAGAAGAAATATGATACAGTCTCCAAATTTCTAGAATTCAAGGCATTAGTTAAGAAAGAAAAGGGTAAGAAGGTGAAGGCTCTCAAGAGCGATAATGGAGGTGAGCCTGTGTCGAATGAATTTAATTTTTTTGTGTAAAATAAGGCATTCGATGAGAGTTGACAGCACCCCACAACCCACAATAGAATGGGGTGGCTGATAGAAGGAACTATAACACTGTGGGAGTAGCAAGGGTGATGTTGCAAGACCAAAGCCTACCTCTGCATTTATGGACTGATGCATGCAACACAGCAATCTATTTGCAGAACTAGAGTCCTCATCGAATTCTAGGCATGATTAAATCACAGGAGGCTTTCTCAGGGAGAAAGCCGGATGTGTCGCACTTTAGGATTTTTGGAACCTATGTTTACTGCCATGTCTCCAAAGAAATAAGGAAGAAGCTAGAGCCGACAAAATAATTGGGGGTCTTTTTGGGTTACACAGAAACTCCTCACAACTATCGTGTGTATTTTCCATCCCTCAGAATGACAGTTCTGTGAAGGGATGTAAAATTTGTTGAAGATAAAGTGATGCAGTGCTCCCTTGAGAGGGAATTTCGGATCCCACCAGAAGAGGAGATTTTAACTCCAAAGGAGGAGCCTCAAGAAGTTGTGGAGTATCCACAAATTGAGGAGAAGAGAGTGGAGACAGCCACTCTATTGATTTCTGGTAGCATTGGATGTGATCTAAGCCTCAAAATTTGTAGGGAGGCTAGGACAAATGTATTCCAGAATACCCAGAAATTGTTTTGGGAAATTCCACCCGGAGACAGTTTTATTAAAATAATTAATTAATTTTAATGGATACCTAAGGAGTAAATGGACCTCCCCATCCATTAATCATATATTTTTAGAGTGTAATTCAAAAATATAAGAATTTTAGAAGATAAGAGGTCTCATCACGAACCTACTTACCATGATCATGGGAAAATAATAGGTTGACATTATCATTATTAGATATCAAACCAAGATAATGGCTTCTGGTTATATAACCATTGGACAAGGAATCTCATCACGAGCTAGCTTGTTCATCTTTGTTACAACCTATGAATGGCATTGTCATCATCTAGCAACCAAACCAGGATAGTGCCTTTTAAGTATCTTCAAATAAAATAAAAAAGTTTAACGCATTTCCTCTAAATATTACAACTATAAGTGAAGGGATATTGGTTAATTATTGGTTAAAAGATAACACTGTCGAGGCTATGGGCGCCTGTTGGCAGCAGTGGCTCTGCCTGTGACAAAGTAATTTCATCTAAAAAGCTAAGTTTCAATAGCCCCCTACTTTATCTCTATAACTGATTAAGGAATGATTCAGATAGTGAAGATTTACACTATAAAAAGTTGCAAGTGAGTTACAAAGAATGAGTTATTTTTTTCTATTCAGAGTAATCTTATCTACCTAATATTTCAAAATAGTTTTTTTCCTAATTATTTTTTTCTTTTGATTAAGTTTTAATTTCATGATATATATTTTCTCAGAGATAATTGGTTCTTCCAATGAATCGCCAATTATTGTGTCACTCAACAACCCCCCCACTATGATTAGATAAGTTAACTTAGCCAATAATGGAGACCCTTTTAAATTTTTAATTTAGAGTCCTTTAACAATTAAATAAGACAAAATATTCCTAAAAACCCAAAAACTATGTCATCTGAACCTAAGTCTTAAGCCTGGTGGAATTAAATGACTTAAGAAAAAAGTTGTATAGAGCTTTCACATATCACATATCCCTAATCGCAATAGGTCAAAACATCCTACCAAGGAAAAGCACAATGTGACTTGCCCAGACTTAATGAATTAATGGAAAGTCTTTTATAACTTTAATAAAGAAAAACCCTTCACGCATGCAAATGCTAGACCCGGTCCTGCCAACAAGCCACACATCATCGTAATACTAATATTACAAGAGTAATAGTGGCATTCCTTCTTGTTAAAACAACGTCGACCTTTCCATAAAGCTCTTTTCCGATATTGCAAAATACTCCATCACAGTTTCCTCATCGTGATACTAATATCGCATCACAAAACTCAAATCGAGTCTTGCCTTAAGAACCTCCGATGTGATAAACCCTGCCACAAGTCTTTCACCGCATATTTTAATGATTATTAAATCGCACATCGGCAAAGGGTTAATTTCGCAGATTGAAAGATATGCATCGCAAAGAAACTTGTGAAGCGAAAAATCCAATGAAGCGTTGACTTGTATAGAAGACCATGTGAACGCATGTTTTCCATTTATGATCAATTATAATGGTATTTGTAATTCTCGATAATGTAAATGATTTGATCGTTATCATTTAGTGCTTCAAGGTTTTTCATTATCGTCAATTTTGATACTATTTGGTCATTCTTACCATAATTTTCGAGCCCTCAGTGTTTCATCCTCATTCTTTGTATTCTCTCTTCCACATGCTAGTCCTGATAAGCAGAACCCGAGCGAAATGTCGAGAGCTACTAAGAAGAACAAGCAACCTGCAGTGCCACCACAACCGGCTCCTCCTACTCCAAAAGTAACCAAGATGCTCCTGTTATTCTCTGATACCACATGCACTATAGATTCAGGAAGTTCTTCCTGGGAAGCCATATACATACTATTTGAAGAGGAAGAACCCATAATGGTAACAAGACAAGTCATGGTTGACGATTCTTCATCAAGTTCTGAAGCTACTTGGGCAGACATTGTTAATTCCCACCTCCATCGAATTTCTACTCAACCCAAGATTTCACCCTACAATGATTTGGTCAAATGGGTTATCGATGAGGTGCACATCGCAGATAGAACTTTCCTAACCTTGAGGAAATGGACGCTAATTGGGTCATTCAGAGTTGAGGACTTAAGAAAGATGTACCATCTGCCAAGGCTGCAAAAGATATATAATAAGAAGTTTTTTTCATAATTTCACAGTAGAATACATAGTTCAATCAGAGCCAATAAGGTAGTGGAGGCACGATTCGAGCAAACACAAGCATGAAGACAAGGGTATGTATTCTATAGCTTCCCTTTTTACCCCTCATTTCCAAGTTGTTGCTATGCTGTGTAGATTGTTTGGATATCCCAATACACAGAAATTTACTATTGAATGGGTCCCCTTGATTGATGTTGCCTTGGATGCCTATATTATGGATTGGTCCACTATCTTATCAAATAATTTAGCTTCCCAAATCCTAGCCTATAGAATCAAGCACAATATTTCCCCTAGGATTGTACCCCCTTTCTATATGAGTGCATACATCATGGATGAAGTTTGTTTTACCTCTAATTTTCAATCCATGGGATGGAAATGGACCCTAGAATACCCTACCCCTATCCACATATATCATAATATCCCCTAGGCGTCCAATTTCCAACCCCATTTTTACAAAATCTTTGATGGAGTAATGTTGCCTTTATATCAAGATATTTTTGATGAAAAACCCCCTAGATTTTCCAGAGAAGCTAGCAATGATCTTATAGCCATAGGAAAATGGTTTGTTGAGGAATATTTCACTTATGTTAGGATTTTTGGTAGCTTGGATAGTCCACATGTTCTCCTCCTTTATGTACCTGACAAGCTTTTAGCCCGATAGGTTGCCTACCAAACTGTGGGAAATGGCCTAGCTAAATCCCTCAAGGAAGCCAAGAAGTCCATCCAGTCATCATTCCCTATTTGATGTGGAGTATATAATTCAGAAAATTTCAAACACGTAGCACTTGAGATTGAACACATACTATGCCTAAACTTTCCCACTATCCCACCTCGGCAATATGACCCAAACAAAGTGGCTCAAAATTTCACTGCTTAGGTCAAAGTCAGACAATTCCAACATGAACCTGATGTTTTTGATGACTTATTTGAAACAACCTAATACTTAGCCGAGGCTTGCTTGAACCCAGAGGAATTAAATAAATTCAAGGAATACATAAGTAAAAGGTTGGAAAACCTCCCTCTTGATGTATTGAATATTTCTCAACCAGTCCTACAGCTTGATCAAGTTTCGGCCCAATTTTCAAAGGATAGTGATACCAAACAGGAAAACAAGGAAAGCACAACATCAGCACAACACACTGATGAATCATAGTCTGCCAGCGATTTGGATAAAGTATGGAAACAATTTTACCAAATGATCAATACAGGATCGTAGGAGGCACAAATTTCAACTCCAAAAGAAACATTTAATACTCTTGAAATCACTAAGAAGATATCACTCACTATTAGGTCTTCTGATAAATTTGTCAACACTAATGACTTGGAAGTCATCTCGTTTCACCCGACTTCTGAAGTTGTTAAATACCTCCTCTCGATGTATTTTACAGTCTTAAACACGAAGTTGTTAGGAGCAGACAGAGGAAGAGAAAGCGAGTTGAGAAATCCCAGGCACTAATTCCTATAGATATACCACTAGATGTTGTGTGGGAAGATCCACAAACAAACCTTTATGATGATCTAACTAGACTATCGCAATTTGCAAGAGCATATGCTACAGCCACTATCGATAAGGATTCATAAGTACAATAGCTAATCAAAGACAAGGATGACATGATCCTACAATTAGAACATGAATTACTAAATGAAAAATAGAGTATTGATCAAAGATGGAAGGTACAAGTAACGCAATCACAAAAAAGTTTTGATGAGATGAAGCTTCATCATGAAGCTGACATCAAAAGAAAATATGATTAGTTACATCAACTCCAACTTAGGGTTGATCAACTGAAGGATAATCCTAAGATTAAGGATTTCAAAAAAGAAAAAGGAGAAATTAACACTCTCCTTGCTCAGTGATAGGTGGTTTTTTTCCAAGAATTAGCAACAATCAATGATCTATGTCAAACAAGTGATTCACTGATGAATTAGTTGTTCGATCTCAGGACATACTTTGACGACATTGAAGATAAAATCTTTGATTATATTACATGGTAGGAGAGTGAAGATGGAAGAACAATGAATCCTCCAAGGATTGAGGATGCACAAAAAGAAATCCTCTTTAGGGGCTAGGATATAAAACTAAAGCAAGTTGAAGGATTCATTTTTAGTGTGAGGGACATTGCAAGCAACCTTATTGAAACCATCCATGAGAATATTTTTGGTGCTAATCTAATTCGAGAATTCCCAGTTGATGATTTTCCCAATATCAAGACATTAATGAAATATTAGCAGGATTGGTCCAAGACAAAAGAAAATAACATTAAAAATCTATTGAAGTTAAATCTTGAACATTATTGGTAGTACTTGGTGAAACCGCATAGCCAATGGTTGATGTTACGGTGCCTAGAAAATACAACTTCATATATGCCCTTAACGCTCTCTGATTTTGTGTATGTGGGACAAATGTGTCTAAATTCATCTCATCCTCCTAAATTAAAGCCCGTGGTGGATATCTATGAACTAAGGCACCAAATGGGAGGGCATCCAGCCTCTCATTCTTGATAAATTGTTGAAACAGACTCGATTTTTTCCCTTTTGGTTTTATTTCGAGGATGGTTTTTTTAAAACTCCTCAACATTTCATGTATTTTCTATTTTCACATTTCAATTTCTAAGTTGTAAATACCCTTTCATGTCTTTTAGAAAAGGGTTCTGAATTTTTGTAAAGAAGGCTTTAGAAAGTTGCACTACTATACTTTTTTCAATCCTCTTAATGGAAAAGTTGAACCAAGACTATTTTCTCATGAGCAAAGCATTGATATATCAGGTAATTTTATCTTTATGTTATTGTTGTGTCTATATCTAAACAATAGTCATATTTTATAAAGTGTTTTGCTATATATGATCTTTAAATGTAGTTAAACACTTATTCACTATTTGAAGTGTGAAATTGACATCTTTTGTATGTGTAAAATAGCGATATCTTTCATGCAATATGTGTTAACAATTAATTTAATTAACTATTTAATCAAATTAATTATCTTACTTGAATTTACTTCTTGAATTTTTAGATGATCTATAATATATTTCATATTAGGGAATCTTTCAATTGCACATATAAAGACAAGTTAAGTCTCGGGATATATATATATATTGCTTTTAGTTCTATTCATCACATCCATTTCAATTTCTTTATACCTCACATTCCATTATATATTCTTAAAGGGAACTGGTCCCATTATCCCCAGTAAAAGCCACTATTTCAAACGGAAAAAAGAACGGTTTTCAAGTTCCCGACCGGGTGGTTATCCCCAATGTTGAGGCAACGACATTTCGAGCCTTCAACATGGTGGTGAGTACTTTGTCACCTTTATTGATGATCACTCTAGAAAAACTTGGATCTATTTCTTAAAGACCAAGGATGAGGTATTTGATCAGTTTAGAGAATTTAAGGCTCTCGTAGAAAACATGACAGGGAAAAATATAATTGTATTGCGTTCAAATAATGGTGGAGAATATATGGATAAAAACTTCACATATTTTTGCGCAAAGGAGGGTATCAAAAGAGAGTGGACAGCTCCATACAATCCACAACAGATTGGAGTAGCAGAGTGGAAGAATAGAACAATCGTCGAGACAGAAAAGGCTATGTTGTATGACCAGGACTTGCCTAGATTCTTATGGGCAGAGGCACGCAACATAGCAGTGTATATCTAGGATAGAACTTCTCGAAAAGAACTGGGGAAGAAAACGCCTGAAGCATTCTTCACATGGAAAAAGTCGTAGGTGAGTCATCTCAATATATTCAGAAGTTTGTCATATTTTCACATTTTAGACAACAAGCATAGTAAGCTGGATCAGATTGAAAAAAATGGGTACCTCGTAGGGTATAGAGAGACCTAAAAATCATATAGAATCTATATTCCAAGAAGCAGGAAAATTGTAGTAAGACGAGTAGCACATTTCATTGAAGATGGAGCTTTCAGCAAATCTCGACAGATGCCAGCAGAAGATCAGTCAGTAGATGTTCCATTAGTCCAATAGCAGCAGGGGCAGCAATAAAGACAAGCAAGAGGACATATATCAAGATCGAGTATTGTAACCAACACCAGTATTTCCTTAGGAGTAGGAGATTTAGGGAGTTCTCAACAAATGGAACAGAAAGAACAGGAGGAGCATTTTATTTTGCTTCCCACCACTAGTGGTCGAACCAGCGGGGAAGTATGGCAGACGCTGAGGGACACAAAGGAATTTTTGGAAGCTCCTAGAACCGATAATAGGTAGCGTAGACAGCCTAACGGGTACCAAGCCTTGGTAGCACAAGTTGAAGAACCCTCCAATTTTCAGGAAGTCATACAACACCAAGCTTGGGTGGATGCCATGATAGAAGAGTATAGTTTCAACATGACAAATGATGTCTGGGAAGTGGTACCTAGACCAGAGGATAGATCAGTTGTAGGATCAAGGTGTTGCAGATGGTAGTATAGGGAAGTATAAGGCTAGGTTTGTGGCAAAGGGGTATGCACAAAAGGAAGGAATATACTAGTATGAAGAGACCTTTGCCCCAATAGCTAGATATACCTCTATCAAATCCGTTATATCCCTAGCAGCTCAAATGGGATGGGAGATTCACCAGATGGATGTCAAGACAGCATTCTTGAACCAGGTTATAGAAGAAGAGGTGTATATAGAACATCCTAAAGGCTTCGAGACCCATGAAAAGAGAACTCATGTATGCAAGTTAAAGAAATCCCTATATGGGCTCAAGCAGGCACCCAGAGCATGGTATAGTCGGATTGATAGTTACTTTCTGCAGTTGGGATTCATCAAGAGTGATGTTGATCCCAATCTCTACTATCTAATCGTGGAGAATGAGCCACTTATTTTGGTATTATATGTAGATGACTTATTTCTAACATGGTAATCTAGGCTCATAAAGGACTGTAAGAAGAATCTTGAAGAAAAATTCGACATGAAGGATATGGGGTTGATGCAATATTTTCTAGGGTTGGAAGTTTGGTAGAAGAATGGGGAGATATTCCTTGGGTAAGGAAGATATGCTACAGAGACGCTGAAGAGATTCAGAATGCAGGGTTGGTAGCCCATGGCTACACCTATGATCACCAACTAGAACAAAATAGGTGCATTAGGAGACAAGGAAGTGGACCCCACCTTGTACAGATATTCATTCAGTCGCTCATGTTTCTGGTCAACACTAGGCCATACATTTGTTTCGTTTT
Organism: Pinus taeda; assembly: GCA_000404065.3. Taxonomy (NCBI): domain Eukaryota; kingdom Viridiplantae; phylum Streptophyta; class Pinopsida; order Pinales; family Pinaceae; genus Pinus; species Pinus taeda. The sequence continues at coordinate 332,814 of APFE031481811.1, read as the reverse complement.
CAACACCCGTAGTCAGTTCATGGTGGAACCGAAAAGGGTACATTGGGCAGAAGCTATGCACATTCATAGATATGTGTTTGGAACAGTTGTATATCGGTTGAAATACACCCGAGGAGATGACGTAGATTGAGCAGATTCACAGATGCAGATTGGGCAGGTAATTCAGTAGACCGGAAAAATACCTTTGTGTATTGCTTCAGTGTTGGATCAAGAATGATCTCTTGGTGCAGAAGGAATAAGTCGATAACTCTGAGCTCAGTAAAAGCAAAACATATGGTGGTCATCACAGCTACGTGCGAAGTTAAATGGCTTAGAAAAAATCTTGTGAGTTTGTTCAGGAAGAGGATGGAAACAACCAGTGTTTACTGCGATAATCAGAGTTTTATCAAACTCTCTGAGAATCCAATATTTCTTTATCATTTGAAACACATTGATATCTGATGTCACTTTATCAAAGATTGTGTTCAGCGTGGGGCAGTACAGCTGCATCATGTCCTCATAGGAGATCAGGTAGCAAATGTACTCACAAAGGCTCTATGAAGATATAACTTCATCCAGTTCAGGGAGAAAATGGGTATGGTAGAGAACTCATTTCAATAGCAGAAACAAATGGTTTCTCAGTTGCAGCAGCAGTAGATGAGAGGGAGCTACAGTGTAGATGCAGTAGTTGGCAGCAGTATGTAGGGACATCAGCATCACAAGTGTAGCATTTGTGCAGTAGTTGTTGGAAATTTATGTCAAACATCAGCAACATAGAGGGAGATGTTACAGAGTCAGGGTGATGCTTCAACAGGTTGCATTACTAGAGCACATTTCTCGCTAAGAGGGAAGGTTGATTCTGGTAGCATCGGATATGCTCTAAGCCTCAAAATTTGTAGGGAGGCTAGGACACATGTATTCCAGAATACCCAGAAATCATTTTGGGAAATTCTGTCTATAGAGAGTTTTATTAAAATAATTAATTATTTTTAATAGATGCCTAAGTATAAACTTAGGAAATTAAAATAATTAAAGGGTATTAATAAAACTGGGTGTGAATCTTCTAGAAGAATACGGAGATCGATTCAATATGATATGATCCATTGATTAGAATTTAATTTGGGTTGTTGATGATTCAACGAGAAGATTATAAGAAGGACTTTGATGGGAATTTGAATGACACACCAGGCAGATACTCAGTTGCCCAAGTAGATCGATTTTCTGACTAACTGAAGTTTGGCAAGAGGAAATCGAATCAAAGGGTGAGTTGTAGGTGAGAGAGAGAGGGTATCAGCGATAGTTGAAAGTGCAAAAAACAACAGGAAGAGGCAGCACAAAAGAGGGATGCAGATCACCAGCGTAGAGGAAGTGACACAGGGACAGCTTAGTCACTACACAAAGGGTGACGTAGTGTGGCTAGCATGAGGGCAACAAGTCCTCTCAGTTTTCATAAATTTGTTGTGGAGTGGAGAAATTTGTTTGTAAAAATTCTCTCAGTGATTCTTCTTCTATTCTATTATCCGTAGATTGTACATGATATTTTGCTGAAGAATAATAAAAGAAACCCTCATCTATTGTACCGGTTTTCCCACAATGGATTTTTCCAGGGACAATTGTCCAAAAATAATTGTGTTAATGTGTTATTATTGTGCTAGTATTTTCCTTACATTTATTTTCCACTGTAATTAATTTGTGAAGACTACAGTGTATGTATTTCGATATTTTTCGTAGTCAACTGCAAATAATTTGTTTTAGTAAATTAACAAATAGAATAAATATTATTAGTTGTTGCAGTAGGATTTGGAATTTCTAGATTTTCACACACTCAAGCAAAACCATCCAGAGAAGGTAGGAAAAGAACGATGGAAGTTGATACACTTGTGCAGGATGTGAGGGAGAATGTGGGTGCTCCTTCAAATTAGCGCAAACAAAGGTCACCATATCAGTACAATGGCTACATGGCTCTAATGACTGAGCTTATACAGACTGAGCCATCCTCTTTCGAGGAAGCAGTAGAGAAACCTATATGGGTTGATGCAATGGTGGAGGAATACGAATCCATTGTAAAGAACAGTTTTTGGGAAGTGGTCCCAAGACCAGCAGACAAATCAATTGTGGGTTTGAGATGGATCTTCAAGGTAAAGCATGCAACAGACAGAAGCATAGAAAAGTACAGGGCCAAATTTGTGGCCAAGGGGTACTCTCAAGTTGAGTGGATTGACTATGAGGAGACTTGTGCTCATGTAGCAAGGCACTCATCCATTAGATCAATTCTTCCTTTGGTTGCATAGATGGGGTTGAAGATCCACTGGATGGACGTAAAAACAACATTCCTCAATGGAGTTATTGAGGAGGTGTATATTGAGCAACCAAAAGGCTTCGATATTTTTGATTGGGAGTCTCATGTGTGTAGACTCAAGTGACCGTTGTACGGTCTCAAGCAAGCACCATGTGCTTGGTACACCATGATCGATAGTTATCCCACCAGTTTGGGCTTCACCAAAACTGAAGTGGATGCAAACCTCTATCACATTTTGGTAAAAGGTAAATTGTTTATTATTGTATTATATGTTTATGACTTGATTTTAACTGGTGATGAGCAGTTAATCAAATCTTGCAAGGAGGAACTTACAAGAGATTTTGAAATGAAGGACATGGTCTCATGCACTACTTCCTCGGATTGGAAGTATGGCAAGGTGATGAGGAACTATTTGTTTCTCAAGGAAAGTATTCCAATGATATACTTCAGAGGTTCCGCATGGACAATTTCAAGCCCATGGAGACACCTCTAGCGACCAACTAGAGGAAGGAGGATGCCACTTCAGGTGAGAAAGTGGATGCTATTATTTATCGACAGTTGGTGGGTTCACTAATATATCTTATGAACACATGACCAGATATGTGCTATGTAGTCAACCAATTGAGCCAAGTTATGGTTAGGCCAACCAAAGTATTTTGGAAGGAAGCTAAGCATGTTCTACGGTATCTCAAAGGCACTACCTAGTTTGGACTATGGTAAAAACAGACCGAGGGAGTCAAGCTATGTGGCTTCACAGATGCAGATTGGGAGGGTAGTCCATCATACCAAAAGAGTACATTAGGCAGAAATTTTAGTGTTGGGCCCGCAGTGGTTTCTTCGTACAACAGGAAGCAAAGATCTGTGGAAGTCAGCTTGGCAAAAGCAAAATACATGTTGTCAGTCAAGCAGCATGTGAGGAGATCTGGATGAGAAAGATACTTGTTGGATTGTTTGGTCAGATGATGGATCCAACTGTGATCTACTATGATAATCATTGTTGCATCAAGCTCTCTAAAAATCCTATTTCTCATGATTGATCCAAGCATATAGATATATGGTATCACCATTTGCGGTATTGTGTATAGAGGTGGACAATGTTGTTGTAGTACATTCCAACAGAGAAACAAGATGTTAACATTTTGACAAAGGCCTTGTCAAAAGGGACGTTTGAGTTCCACAAGTGCAAGATAGGGGTGGTTGATAATCTCTTTCTTGTTGAGAGGGAGTGTTGAAAAATGCAGCAAGAAATTCTCAATTTGATTTTGCCTTGATTAAATTGAGAAAAAATGAATTTCCACATCAACAAACAACTTGGATGAGATTAACTTGTGTGACATGGCTTCTGTCACCCAATTTACTCAAAAATTTGAGTTGGAGAAGTTAGAGTTCAATTAAGCATGTGTAATTGTTAATTTGCAGCAATCAAGGTCAGTTACCTAAGGTTGTTTTCAGTTAAACTAGTTCCAACTGTTGGAGGAACTAATGGAGGATCAAGTTGTACAGTGGGACTTCAGTCAAACTCAGTAATCATCTAGTTAACTTATTAATTAGCCCAAAATATCTAGTTCATGCAGAGAATTCCCTGGGCTTGGTGGAGATTCCAAGGCATTGTGACATCAGTTGTAGACTAGCCTTGAGTGTATAGGTGTTGTATGCAGTGAGACGATCAGCCTAAGGAATTGCGCAATTCAATTTGAGGAATCTCCTAAATAATAGGGGCTTAATTCATCAAGGAACAATGCAAAGAAATAGGAGCTCAAGTAGAGGCAAAATTTGACTAAGACTATATCATATGCCTTTAGTGAACAGAGAGATAGGTTATGCACTTGTAAGGTGTGCTTAGTTGAGCAAAGCAATTGTAATACATCTCTATTCATTTGATTAATGGAAGCAGGCATGAGGGTTTTTAGCAGATTTTTTTCCCTAGATCAAAATACTTGTTGCATGTGTGTTATTTCTTCTTGCATATCTGATATTTTTGTTCCAAATTGTGAATTAATGTCCATAATGTAGAAACTTTGTGTAGGTTAACCCGATAATGCAATATAAATCAAAGAAGAATATTATAACCTACTTCTACTATCAATTTGCGGAAGCTCAAAGGTCAAACTGAACAATATAACCAAAAGAAGAAGAATCAATGGCACAATACACATGAAAATACTTAGGGGAGAGCCTCAGCTAAAAACCCCACACTATTGTATTATCATACATGGTGGAAATACATAGGAATTATACAAAGTCTTAGCTCTCACAGCTAGTCAGCTCTCAGTACAATTCTCACAGATGCTCATAGGAAATCTTGGCTTCTCTCCAGCCTTCCTCTATGCCCTCCAATCTCCTATTTCCTTGCGTTGTTCCTTGTGGATGATTCACCTTAAACCAAGTGGAAAACCCCTTTCAAAACTGCACAATCCTCAAGGATTAAATCCTTGACTGCGTGCATGAGTTTTCTCTATGAGAAAACACATGGAATTGATAGTACATTGTCCTTGAACTTTAATCTCAATTGAGTCTTTCTCAGAATAGACATGCATGAGTTTCTGATGAGAGAATCTTCAATTAACTGGAGTAGCACTAGTTGAGTGCACTAATGCATAAACTGATTGTTAACTCACTATTAGTTCCTCAAACAGTTTGGAACTAATTTAACTGAACTAACTCAGTAAATTGAGTTAACTAATTACAACTCAAATATAATTCAATCTTATCTCCTTAATTTACGGGATAACTTTTGCATGACTTCATAAATACTTCTAACTTGAATTTCTCCAATTAATTAATTTAAAATAAATTAATTGATTATTTCCAAGTAGTTGTTAAGACTAAATTCGATTTTGATTCAAAATTTAATTCAAGGACAAATTAAATTGGAATATTATTGTTGCCATATTTCAACACTCCCTCTCAACAAGAAAATAATTATCTGCCACCCCGATCCTGTCTCTATGGAACTCGAATTTACACTCTAACAATGCCTTTGTCAAAATGTCAGCGTCTTGCTCCTCTGTCGAAATATACTGCAGCAACATGATCCCCTCAACCTGTGAAAAGCCACGAGAAACAAATCTTTCCTTATGCTTCTCCACACTACCATCAGCAGCTTGCTTTACCTTGTAAAGCCAACGGGAACTCACAACTAACTTGTTCTCCAGTCTCGGAACCACGTCCCAAACACTGTTATGAACTATGGAGTCACACTCCTCCACCATAGCATCAACCCAAATCGGCTGTTGCACTGCTTCCTCAAAGGAAGATGGCTCGGTCTCAACACATTCCCCAGCGAGAGCCATGTATACAGTGTACCTCTCAGGTGACCTCCTCTGTCTACGCTGAGAAGATGGTGCTCCCACATTCTCTCTCATATCCTCCAACAATCTGTCAGCTTCTCTTGTGCGCTTTTGTCCATCTTTGGAAGACTCTGCTTGAGTGGATGTCTCCACTCCTGGAACCTCTGCATGCGACTGCTTTACATCAGTTTGAGACTCCTCCTCCTTAGGAACCAACAGTTCCTCCACATCCTATTATTGGAGCTCCCTCTCAAAAGAAACTCGCATGGCCTTCTTCTCATCAAACTTGAGAACTTTGCGAACCACTGTCCTCCGACTGGTAGGCAAGTACACCTGATAGTTGTGAGGTGTATCAGTGTACCCCACAAATATCCCCAACTCTGCAGTCGGCTCAAGCTTCTTCCATGCATCTTTTGTCACATGGCAATATACCGATGAGCCAAAGATCCTGAAGTGACCCACATCTAGTCTCTTACCAGAGAAAGCTTCCTCTAGTGTCTTCATCCCAAGTATGTGATGTGGGCTTCTATTCTGCAAATATACCGTTGTGTTGCATGCCTCAGCCCACAAGTGAAGCGGTAGGCCTTGGTCATGCAGCATTGCCCATGCTACCCCTACAATAGTTTTGTTCTTCCTCTCGGCCACCCCATTCTGTTGTGGGTTATGAGGTGTCGTCAACTCTCGTTTAATTCCTTCCACTCCACAGAAATCCTTAAACTCTTGAGAGACATATTCTCCACCATTGTCGCTTCTCAAGGCCTTGATCTTCTTCCCTGACTCTTTCTCGACCAAATCTTTGAACTCACAAAACTTTGTGAAATTTTGGTCCTTCTTCTACATGAAATAAATTCAGCATTTACGAGAACAATCATCAAGGAAAATCACATAATACATTTGCTTCGTTGTGGATGTCGTTGAGAATGGTCCACACAAATCAGTATGAACTCGCTCTAAGATAGCCTCTACTCGACTGTCTCGATCATGAAAGGAAGACTTGGTGTACTTTCCCAAGGTACAACCTTTGCATGTGTCAACTTGCTCAATTTTACCTTTGGGAAGTCCTGTAGATATCTGTTGCATTATCTTCAAAGCCCCATGATGCAAATGGCCCAGCCGCGTGTGCCACAACTCGCCAATGTCTTGGCTTTGCACCAATTATGCTTTCATATTCAATGTTGCACAATCATCTACCTCTGGTTTATATAGATTCTTCACCCGAATCCATATCCTCTTGGTATGACCCGTGGCTATGTGTCTTAGGAACGCCTTTCTTTTACTGAAGACAACGTTGTAGCCTGACCAATACCAAGTTCTTCTTTTGTCCATGCACATACATCATATCTGTCAAGGTGAGCTCCATGCTCCCTCTGAAAAGAAACCATGCCCACTCCTTAAACAATATACATTATGTCATCACCCATCTCTATGCACATCTTGAGGTCTTTCTCCTCCAAGGCACTAAATAAATTTTTATCACCGGTCATGTGGAATGAGGCTCCACTGTCAAGAGACCAGACACAACCCATCATCGATGACACCATGCATGCGATGAGGGTAAAGTCTATTTCGAACTAAGAGGCTAATGCCTCACCTTTCGATCCTTCCGAGGATCCCTTCTTGGACTTCTTCGATGGGAAATTAGTCGCATAATGTACCATTTTGTAACAATTAAAGCATCTTACTTTAGACATATCACCCTTCTTCCCTCCATGAGAAGAATTCGATTTGAAATGACAACCCTTCCCCTTCCCTTTCCTTGCCTTACTTGCTAAGGCTAGGTTTTCTTCATCATCATTCTTGGATGAAGAACCATCTCGTGTGCTCCTCTTAATCTCCTCCTACATAAAATCCGACCACAGTTGTTCCCAATCCGGAAGTTTCTTTGCATTCACAGAGTCCTAGTAGTTATTCCAACTCTTTGAAAGGCCAAGAAGAGTGAGGCTCACCATATCATCATCGGCAGTGGTTATTCCCACATTGCCAAGCTCATTTCTACGGGTGGTGAACTTGTTCAGATATGTGGAAATAGTATCACCCTTCTCCATCTTGATTCTTCGAAGCTTATCCTTGAGCGCCAATTTCCTCTGGTCACTACTGTTCTGGTAGAGGTCCTTCAATGTCTTCCACATTGAAAATGGAGTATCCTTCCCATGGAGACTCAAGACAGTATGGTCTCGAACTCCCTCAATGATGATCTGTCTCGCCTTCGCCACACACTTCTTCCATTCAGTCAACTCTTGTGCATTAGTTGAAGCTAGCTTTGGGATTTCTTGATCAATGAATTCCTTCAAACCATTGTCTTCTAATACAACCTCCATTCTATATTTACATGCTATGTAATTCGAGCTACCTTCCAAGGCATACTCGAGTCTCAAGCCATAGAACTCCGTTGGCCAACCTTGAAGTATAATATGAATTCGATTTGCACCTACAACCCCGAACTTCAAACTTCGTATTCTCTTCTCATTATACTATTCACAGCTCTGATACCATGTAGAAATTTTGTGTAGGTTAACCCAATAATGCAATATAAATCAAAGCATAATATTATAACCTATTTCTATTATCAATTTGCGGAAGCTTAAAAATCTAATTGAACAATATAACCAGAAGAAGAAAAATCAATGGCACAATACACATGAAAATACTTAGGGGAAAGCCTTAGCTAAAAACCCCACACTAATATATTATCATACACGGTGGAAATACATAGAAATTATACAAAGCCTTAGCCCTCACAGCTAGTCAGCTCTCAGTACAATCCTCACAGATGCTCACAGGCAATCTTAGCTTCTCTCCAGCCTTCCTCTCTGCCCTCCAAGCTCCTATTTCCTTGTGTTATTCCTTATGGATGATTCACCCTCAACCAAGTGGAAAACCCTTTTCAAAACTGCACAATCCTCAAGGATTAAATCCTTGATTGCATGCATGAATTTCCTCCATGAGAAAACACATGCAACTAATAGTACACTATCCTTGAACTTTAATCACAACTTGATCTTTCTCATAATAGACATGCATGAGTTTCTGATGAGGGAATCTTCAGTTAACTAGAGTAGCACTAGTTGAGTGCATTAATGCATCAACTGATTGTTAACTCATTATTAGTTCCTCAAACAGTTTGGAACTAATTTAACAAGACTTAACTCAGTAAAGTGAGTTAACTAATTACAACTCAAATATAACTCAATCTTATCTCCTTAATTTAAGGGATAACTCTTGCATGACTTCAGAAAGACTTTTAACTTGAATTTCTCCAATTAATTAATTTAAAATAAATTAATTAATTATTTTCGAGTAGCTTTTAAGACTAAATTCGATTTTAGTTCACAATTTAATTCAAGGACAAATTAAATTGGAATGTTCTTGTTGCCACAACACACAAAGCAGTAGAGTAGGTTTGTGTCTTGTAATTTTTATTAAAACTTCATGAGCAGTTGCAAATCTACAACCTAATTTCTACACATAGTGTTGAAGCAGCTTGTTTCCCTCCCTTAGTTCATTGAAATGAGCCCCATGGTTTGCTGAATAATGTGTCATGTGTGTGGTTTCCCCTACAAAAAATAGTTGCAATGGAGGCTTTCATTGCGCTGAGGTGGTTATATGTGCGATGGTTCTTACTTTGCACCGCCGCACAATGAAATCCTCCACACAATTAAGAATTAAGCACCTCCACGCTAGAAATGGCATCTTCTCCCCATCAAGAACACCAATAGATTGTCATTGATATTTGAGATCGCTTATCAAATTCAAACAACAAGGAAGTAGAATATCACAATATGTTGTCCTTTAATAATTCCTTTAGTCACTTCAATTTTCACTCGGCCAATGGAAAATTAGAAATAAGATTTCCAAAAATTAGAAAATTATTTTTGAATTTATGCAAAAATAAGAATATTCAATATTTCCAGGAAACTTCAATTAAAATTACAAAATCTTGGAAAAATAATCGAAAGTCAACAGACTTTGACATCGAGGCGAGTGTTATAGTCCATTGCGAGGTGGAGACTAAAAAAGATAATTTCTTGGGAAAACCAAACAACCTTCATAAACTTTAAATTTATTATTTACAAATCTTAAAATTTACAATGCAAGTGTTATAAACATTGTTTAGTCTTATAGTGAGAAGGGCTAAAAAACTTACATTCGCCTCTAAATTTTAGCATTTATCTAGTAATTAGTCATCTAACAAATAATGGTTTTAGGAAATATATACTCATCTCTACTCGAAGTATGCACTAGGCATTCATATCTTTATGGGAATATAAATTGTTTTCCATGTGGGGTAGGATGGTCATAGTAAAAGTGGTTCTGGAAAGCATTCAAATGTTGGACATTGATTGACAATGTGTCGAAAGGTATACTTACAAAATTATAAAATCATGTTATAGGTTCCTTTGGTCTGGGAACAAGAACTCCAAGGGAATTTTATCTTGTGAAATGCTTCTCCATAGGCTCAACCTAATGTTGAAAATACATCGTGATACTGAGAGAGGGGGCGAGGGGAGGAATCAGTATCTCTCAATTTTAAACTTTTCCAATTTATTAATCTTAAAAATAAAAATCTCGTCACATAAACAACCATCAACACAATGCTTGAACACAAGAATTAAAGTGAAAAATCCAAACATGAAGAAGAAACATTTTTCAAAAAGTCTGCAGTTTAATATAACCAGTGGTGAGGACACCAATCCTCTGTAAGCGTGAACTTGTAAAAATAGCAAGCTCCAACCTATCAAGAACATGAGGACACCAATCCTCAATCAGCACCAACTTACAGTTGTTTTATAGTTTAAGATGCAATATTTAAAACGTGTCCAAAGGAAGGTTTTCCCTCTTAGCATCTTGTACCCAACTCAAACCAGAATTTGGCCTCCAAAAGGACTACAACTCGGTCTCCAACAAAGCTTAGCCTCCAACTAAAATAGGTCTCTAATTCAGCCTTTAATCAACACTGCAACTCAACCTCAAACCAAGACAGAAACTCGGCCTCTGACCAAGACTAGAACTCAACTTCAAACCAAGACAGAAACTCGACCTCAAAGTAGGACAAAAACTCAGCCTCAAACTAGGACTAAAAGTCGACCTCAAACCAGAGAAAGTCCAACATAACTCAGTCCAACAACCCCTAAACTTGGCCTCCTTCACACCAAAATTTTACCTCCTCAACAAAACCTCAAATTGACCTCCTTAATAGTAGAACTCGGACTCAACAAGCCTCAAACATGACAGAGACCCTTCCCAAGAATTATGCCAAAAACCCTCCTAACTCGGCTTTAATTCACTTAATGGTTAATGAGGTATGAACCTCTAATCTACTCCTCCTGCTTGCTAAAAAGAACCAAACTTGCTTGAACGGTGGTTAGAAATGCTCCTTCTCACACCTATTTATAGTGCATTTAGGGTCTACAGTAGCATTGACATGTCCACTAGCTAGGGTGACTTGTGCAACTGGAAAAATGAATATTCAAAAATTCATTTCTCCTTAATCATGAGGAGTTAAAAGATGTGCCATATATCATTGGAAAGGTCTAGAAATATGTTGTTTGACCATGTAATTTCATCTTTCATTTGGACAACCTTTGACATCAATACCAACCATTTTCAACACCTGAGAGTTTGGGAGGTTGGGGTTTTAAAAACATATATTTCTTTAGCAAGGCACTGGCAGCAAAAAATCTCTAGATATTATCATTTATAAGCTCTTTGTGAAGAAAAGTAATGTGCTTCAAACATATGAAGGGTTTGTCAATCACATAATGATTTCGAAATCCAAGGAAAACAACTAATAAGGGATCCATTGTATTGAAGAAATTTGTGGAATCCTTCCCATTAATTGGTCAATACACAGTGTTGAAGATAGGAAATGGCAAACAAGTGAAGGTTGGAAAGATCCAAGGATAGGGGTTGGTGAAAATTTCAATCTATTACAAAACCTACATAATCGATTACATGAAACAATTTTTTTCTACTTTTATGATCCCTGCTTCCTTGATCATTCGAGGTTTGGTAGGAACAATTGGATCTCAGTGAAACAAAATGGACTCAAGAGTGTGTTTGGCCATCGAATGCACTCATACATACACATCTTAGATTCAGGATTTATTCACCTTGATTCAGATGTTAAAGATATTGTGAGCCAATCACTTAACTCAATGGTGGAAGATTTTATCACCAAGTTGGGATACAAGACATGGTGTGAAACCGGTTTTTTTGATGATTGAAAGTGGTGGTGGTAGAAACTATGTAGGTACATGCTCCCACGGAGTCAAAATTTGTTATCTAGATGGCAACGAATAACAAATTATTATCCAAGGAAAACCTAATTAAAAGAGATTGGAAGGGTCTAAGCAAGGGTCCTATATGTAAAGTTGAGGCCAAATTGCTCAATCATCTTCTCATTGATTGTGCTTTCACTATTTAAGTGTCAATGATCTTTAAAACAAAATTTGGTTTTTCTTTATCATTGGATGGCCCTAGTCTAGAATTGTGCTTTAGTTCATGTTTAAATGAAGCCTCCTTTCGAAGTTACAGATCACTTCCTTTATTTATGAACTACTTCCTCTAGTGGGCAAGGAATATGTTGACTTTCAAGAAAGTTCATTCTCAATTGTTTTAAAGGCTAAAATAATAGAGTTAACCAAGAAATACAAATTGGATCCCAAGCAAGCCAAGCTCAAATGCCTTGTTATGCCTCACATCTAGAACCTGCCATCGTGGGGAATTTTTTATGGGGCCAATCAAGGGCATTCACCTCAATGTAGGTTAGGTATGATCATATACTTGTCCAATACATATTTCTTTCAGATTAGGTATGCTCCAAGTTTGGGGACAGAGATGAAAATTAAAATTGTGGCCTTGTCGACCCTTTTTTTTCATGCACTAAATATCAATCTTTCAAGTTGTAGGTTCTTGGTGATTCAAATATGTTGATATATAGCGCCAATAATAAGCAGAAAGTCGGAGTTAAACTTAACCCATCCTCAATCAGATAAAAGATCGCATTCAGAGCCTCGAATGGGCCTCTTTTGTTTAAATCTACAAGGAATTAAATGCTCATGCTCATAAGTTGTCCAAAGAAATCCTCATTCACGAATTTTACAAGGATCATTTGGTCCAAGATGTGTCTTTTCTTTCTACCATATCCATATAATGCAAGGATATCTCCTCTATTTTCCAGTGCTGAATCTTGTCTACTTGATTTTTTTTTTAATATAGAAAAATCCATCCAAAAAGAGACAGTAATATAAATGTAACTTTTTGTTAATTGGACTATAGGTCAAAATACCACAAGACAAATAAGAAAAGGTCAAATGCTCAAAACTTTCTAAAAAAATTTGGGGAGCAGTATGTACTTGACAGACTCATTATGACTAATCTAGGGTATCATGACTAATCTAGAGAGGCTTAAATTGACTCGTTATTTTTTATTGATTGTTTAATATAATTTGAGAATGTAGATTTCCTCAATCTAACTAAAAAAATAATACAAGCAATGTTTAATACAAATTATTATTTAAATATATACTACTAATCAATTAAATAAAGATGATGAAAAGAACCAGCATTATATATACTTAATGCAAATTAAGTGAGAACAAACATTAAATTTTTAACGGAAGAAGAAACTTTGAACCTAATTTGAAAAATAGTATGCACAATGATATTTTGGAGATCTCATATATAAAACCCATTATTCTTTGATCATAACATAATATTTATAGCAAAATAAAACTTACGTAAAGAAAAATAATAATGATATTTAATTTAAGCATTGTAATCTTTATTTGCTAAAACATGAAGTTTATAATTTTCATCTTATTAATTTTATAAATCTTTGTATTAAAATATATAAATTCTTATTAAAAATAATAAACACAATAAATATATTTTTTAATAATAAAACACCACAATAAAAAATACCACTCTGTATAAGAAATTAAGAAAATAAATAAACAATTTAATATTGTTTGTTCAACATATTTTTGGACATAAATGTATGAACTTTACTTTCTCATGCATCAAATATCTCTATAATTTTGTTTATATGAAATGATATTATAATTAAAATATATATATGGTTTTTTTTTAGGTAAGCACCCCCAGTGAACTATCGCAAGGAATGCTTTAACATACACCCTTCACCATCAATCCAAAGCCATGACAAAATATATCATACTCGTTATCTCATAATATTTAGCGAAATAATATATATATATATATATGAACTATAGGTTTAATTCAATATTATTTCATAATCAAATGGCAATACTAATCATAGCGAACAATAATAATAATAAAATTAAAATAATTAATATTCATAGCGAATAATAATAATAAAATTAAAATAATTAATCAAATAAATATTTGTTTTCTTAGTTAGGTATAAAAATCTTCTTAATTAAATATAAACAGTTTGGCAAATGTTTCTAACAAAATTATAATTAATTAAAGAACCATACAATAATTTAAGGTGAGCTTTCATTTTTGCGTTAGTGGATTTTTTTTTTCCGGTGAAAACGTTCGAAGCAATAAGCTCATGATAGTCACTAAAATGTACACCTATTTCCATAGAAGAATTAACAGATCACACGGCTTGATGAGCAAATACAATATGAAATCAATAAGTCGCAGAGGAATGGGAAACTCCCATACAGAATTACACTCCATTGTCTCGTCTTTTCCATTCAAGCGTTCGATTGATAATTAGTTGTGAAACCGTCTCAAAGCTGCAGATGTGCTTTCACAACTGATTATCACTAAAGCCAATTAAAACAATAACTTAGCCTAAACAGTTCTTCGTACATTAGTGTTCTCTGAATCTCTAACTTGTGAATGCAATTCCAATGATCATCCAAACATCAGTATGACAAATGAAACTTGCCTCTGCTGCATTAGAATCTCACGTGCCTCCCTGAAAACTTTATGTACATCCAAGTAATATACAACAAATAGCTTGAGATCAATTGGACTAACAGCACCCTTACACATCATTTCTAATAATTGCCTGCAACTAATTGTTGGCGCACCCTCTACTGAAAACATCATTTAACAGTAACAAACCTTGCAACCACTGGGGCATTGTGAACACAAGGAAATGAGAAAAGCTAAGTGGATGTGTATAAAAAATACAGTCCACAAGCAATTACCAAGCGGAGTGGCAGCAGCAAGTGATTTACGATTTATCACTTGCTGGAGTTGGAATGAATGCCCATGGCTTTGGACCCTCACTATTCACAGGCCAGCTTTGTATCAAAACTACTAAGACATATGGCAAACGCCTGAAAAGCTGAGAGTGGATAACGATAATCCATGGTAAACGTGTCCTTTCCAACTTTTCCAAATTGGAGTATAACCTTGTCATGGTCACTTTGAGCTGCAGGTTGAGTGGGCTCAGTGGCTGCAACAAGTTGAAAATTTTTAACAGAAGGAACTGTCACACGCCCTTTGAAATTCAAACACCAGCATTGTAGCTGTTCATGCCACCTTGGAGCTTTATTTTTCAAGAGCAAAGGACCCTCCTTCCAGTTGCTATTGATGATGGGTCCAGAGAAAAAGCTGGTCTCAATAACCTCTGATTTTAAGCCAAGATGGGGGAGGGTTGCCAACGAATCTAAACTACTCAATGGGCATTCGGTTGGAGTAGGAGCACTCCCTCCTGCTTCCATGGCTGAAGCCGGTACAGCATCCATCAGGCATTGCATGCGTCTTGGGCCCCTTGTTCCCAAAACATTCAATTCGTATGCAATGTGGGCAACAACATAGCTCCCTGCTGGGACCCTAGGTGAAACTTGCTTTGAGCCCACCCGTCGACTTCCACGACTTGTTGATGCTATTGCACCAGTGCAAGGTGGCTGGCTATCATATATTGTGAACTTTGTCCCTAGAAAATTTGATCTGCAACAATAGAAAATGACGATACATTAAGAACTTTCCCACATTCCAAATAGTTTGAAAGATTTGTGCACATCCTTTTTTTCGTAAAGATAACTGTCTATATATAGAAAATACAATGTACATCAGGAGGGAACTAGAGGAAAACTATAGACGCAGCACTTCCTCTTCATTCCCTTAATCAATATATACAGACTTAATCAACCAACCAAATAGCAAAAGCTGACAATGTTTGAACATAAAGATGACCAATATAAGTAATGATAGAAAAAACCGGTTGACAAAACAAACTAGTTCAACACACTGTTTGGGGAATGTGACATCAAATATCCCTAAGAATCTCATTTCATTGACCTGATTGTTTTTGTCAAGACCTGTGCCTCATATAAACATTCATTGACTGGTTATGCCAGTGGAGAGGAAAAAGCATGCAAAAACTGCTTCATATTCCAGAATCAGAAATAAATACAGATTAATTCACCTCAGCTTTCCAATGTATCTGTTGCTTCCTCTTGACATGTCTTCAGCATCAAGGGAAACAATATAATCTGTGCATGTGGGCCTCCTTGATTTCCGAGCAGCAAGAAGAAATTTTCCATTCTCAGAAAGTGCTGCAAATACAACTTGAAAGTCAAATCTACAGTACTTCCATTTGCTTTGAACTCCAATTTCGAGATAGTCGATAAAGTAAATAAACCATGTACTATTTCTATTATATGATTTCCCTTGAATTTTTTGTTACAGTCTGTTCTTAGAAAAATTAGTAGCATGGCAAGCATGGAATGTTCAACAAATTTAACATTATATTCCTACATTCAATAAGCCTCGACAGGTAAGATAGATCGAGAATCATTCAGGCAAAATGGAACCAATGTAAGAAGAAATGAATATAGTGGAACACCAAAGCTTTTAACCAGGAGTAAGAATCACTCAGCATAGCCACCATGGCCATATAAATGGGGAGACGCAAAAGATTTTATGTGCCTTTTGGCCTTTGGGCTGGTCACACTCGGGTCTTAGTGTAACTCTGCACATAATAGGTGCCTATGTTCTCTCTATGGCTTGTCAATCCACAGCGACCATTCATGTAACAGGGGCAGCCATGCATGTAACAATGGTAACTTAGAGTAAACAAGCAGACTAAGCTACTAACTATAACTGCAAAATAAATCTCAACCCATCTAATCAATTATCCGCATCGTTAATCACTTGAAAAATGAATGCTAACACCTAGCAATATGCTTAACATGAAGCATAACTTAGCCATACAATGCTGTACAACACATGCTAACCCTCAGATGAACATAAAATACAATGGCAGATAGAAATATTCTACTGGAACTGATATGATACATATGTTACAATACATGAATAAACACAAAAATCAGAAAATCTTTATGAGCTAAAATTTGATAAATCCAGGAATTACTTCGTTCACTTTTATGCAAAAATTGGATCTAGGATAGGCAGGGGAATAAGTAAATATCGATAAATTCTCAACAGCTACTGGTTCCTTGCAGAAATACAGTCTGCATATTGCCTAGAGTATTTTGCTGCCCTAAAAATCCATTTAATGAAAACAAAAATGTACTGCTGTAGGCACCCATTGCACTCAACATTTTCGACCACGGACATTTCAAATCAGAAGCAGTCTATACAGCATAAGAGATTTGATGGAAAAAGATTTTTATCTAATGCTCAGTTCCCTACTTTAACACTCAAAAGTGATCCAAAGAAACATCTGCATAAAACCTGTTTTAATTTTATGGCCAACGAAGAATCTCAAATAGGGCATTCAATTTCCAAATCTCAACTCCGAAAACAAAACAAAACAAAAAACCATTTTTTGATGGCATAGAACAACACAATTGAGCTTAGGAAAACTCTAAACTTTCCCATATTGTTTATATCACTAGCAAAAGCCTCCAAAAAGTGAAAACACAAACATCAGAATAGGAGGTTGCATACCCATGATAAGCCTCTTTACCGAAACTTGAAAGACCAAACAAACCAACACAACGTATGAATTGAAAGAAGAATGTCATGAACTTACTTGCAGTCAAACCCAAGTATAAATGATAGCTAGATGTGGCTCTGTCCCGCTTAATGAAACACTGAATAAGGAAGTCTCTTGGCCCAGGCTGCAAACAAACAGGAACATGATTTTCTCAGTGAAATGAACAAAGCCAGCTAAATTCATTTTTGAAAATAGAACTCACAATTAGCATGAAGGTTATGTTCATTGTTAAATTATTGCCTAAAATGGCAACACTGAAAGAAGCAGAAAGCAACCAAGTGCACAATAAACACATTGTTTTTGTATCACATAACAGATAGAATACCAATGGGAGCACATTATCTAATGCAGATCAACTTCATCCATTGGGTTTATGAAGTGTTTAAACTTAATGAAATTTATAGTGAAACTGAGAATAAGAATAAGATAGTTTATTGCAAACAAATCATTAACCCCAAGTTAAAAGGTCAAAACAAATATTCTACTGTTGCTAGCTCAATGAAGAAAATAGATATTACAAAGATAACAATAAACTTGCATGAGCTTCATAGTGAAACAGCATGTGGACAAGACCTAAAACATCATGGCACAAAAGAGTATGTAGTTTTTCTTGGAGTCCCCACCCTACATAAGCATTAGATCTGATTTCCAAAATATTTATAACACAAATGATCTTCATAACATATTAACCCATAAAAATCGAAGACAACTCAGAATTTTATTTCCTAGTAATTTTATCACAGAGACAATATGATAAAACAAAGTAATTAGTTTGTGTTTTACTTTTATTTAGTTATTAATATTTTTGGAGTCTGATAAGTCAAAGTAGGTCTCATCATCATCATAAACAGAACTTGATGGTAACTATGTTCACAAAAGTGATCTGGTGATTGAGCTCAACAGTTGCAACATTAAATCCTGTTGCACGGGCACCTGTTCCCACCAAAAAATCCCTCGTACCTGACATTCTGGCGTACCAGGGACTTTTACAGGGGTTGGGAACGTCCCCAATTTTTTGGGGACTTTTACAGGGATTGGGAACGTCCCCAATTTTTCGGGGATTTCATTGGGGACTTGGGACTTCTAAGCCATTCCCAATCTGTGCCGGGCAAGTTTTGCGGACTTTTCGAGTACCGTTCTGCCGTCCCCAAGGAAAAGGTGGTATGTCTGACCCAATTTTGACTGGGTTTACTTTGCTTATTTGGATAGCTTTCCCTCAAACAATGAAGGTTGTATGGATGTTTATTTTTGAATGTAACCTCATGTGTGAAGTAAAGGCTGCCAACAATGACTCATTTCAGCGCATTTCCTCGTAAGACCGATGTTTCCAAAACTGTTCTTTACACTTACTTTGTCCAAGAATAATAAACCAAGATTCAAGACTAATTTACAAGACTGATGTAAAGAAACCACACTATGTTTAAGGCTCTAACACACTTTGCAACTTTGCTAATTATGCCAAGGTAGTTGAATTTGTTTAACTTTGCCATATTAGTAGCAGTGATTGTAAGAAAGACCCTTTTTGCTTTCACAGGATTAGGAAAATATCTAGTGTGGTTGACCAGTCAAACTTGGCTTTTATTTGACAAATCTAACAACATAAAGGTCAATTTAGTTGTTGAGATTGGCAATAGTAGGAATTTGAGCCAAGGTATGATTTTAATTTTTGACAAAATTAGCATGCTTGCCAACTGGGATAGTAAGGTGAATTAGTTTACACGCAAGAATGTCAACCAAGAATAGTAAAACTGAATCTGCTTTTAAATTTGACCAAAAATAACAAGCAAAACAACTAGCTCTAGTAATTCAACCCAGGTTTTTGATTTGACATTACGGCAAGACAAATTAGGTCATTGAAAGGTCAAACTAGCAAGAGTTAATGTTTTAGCGCTCAGCCATTTCGACCGTCATATAGATGGATACTCTCCAACTATCATGTGTCACACTAGGAGAACAGTTCACTTACTCAACACTGATCTTGACTCAGCATCCTTGAACTAAAAACTTCAACTTGAATTTGAATTTGAGATTTGAGATTATGTATTTGGTTTTGTAATTATTAACATGAATTTCAGATTTCTTAGCTAGTTCAATAATTATAATTTTATTGCAATAACGTATTTATTATTTATTCTTGATCTTTATGCACGTGATGAATTTAAAATA
>APFE031481811.1:298347-312943 GCA_000404065.3 Pinus taeda | reverse complement strand
TTTCAAAAATTTGGGGGTGCACTCTAGCCATACCAAAAACTCATCCCCCTGTCCCCGCTCCACAAAGGCAGTGCAACATAGATTAAATCCTATATGGACGTCTCTATATTCCTACAGGATATTGATCTATGATAAGATCATTTTGTACCAGACTGAATCTTAACAGCAATGGAAAATTAAGCCATGCAAGAAACTCCGCATTCATCTGCACCGTAATCAATAGCAAAAGTTTCAAGCTATCCAAGTGGAATTTGTCATCTTACATTAGCTCTAAAGAATCTTAAACTAAATACAAAAATGCTTAGCAAGAAGAAAGTCATTGAGCAAATTTCTTGACGCTTAAGTCCAAGAAAGCGGCTGGCACTTTTGTTAGTGAAAAATCATATTTCACTAATATGAGAATTTTTTTAATAAAAATATAATATCGAATTTTGTTATTCAAGGTACATGAAAACATTTTTATTTTCCCCTTTAACATTTATTAGTGGATATGGTTGACTTTCCTCTTTTTTTCAAAGCATCATATATCACGGTACTGCACAAAAATAAAAGACATCAAATATACATATCAATGAGTCCAGATGCACCTATAAAAGCCACCCTCCCTGAATAGAGAGAAAGTTACCATATTCACTGCAATAGTCCCAATTTCATGAGAATCTACATCATTACAAAAGAGGCCAATTTTGGCTGAGATGCGAGCTGCCAATTATACTCTTAGCTCTAAGGTCTAGCCTTAATGAAAAGGATAAGCAGCCCCAATTGAATGTACCTTGACATCTCTTTCTCCATAAAAAGCAAATTCCTGTCAAAAGGATGTTCCATATTCCTCTGCAACATTGGTCAATCATGATGCACCTATATCCCAAGATGATTCCTTTCCAATGAAGCAGGCTGACAAAAAGAATTGCATATTCAAAGGCCTCCCATTACCTGAAAAACCAGGTGTGACAAGCTCTGCATTACAACAACCATGACGGCTGAAGTCTATCTTTAACAGTCAGGCTCATAATAACACATACAAGGTTTGCCATAACACCACTTCCAATCCTTCCAAATTGGTCGCCGGGCATCCAAATTTATCTTGAACAGAATCAAATCTGAAATGACCTTGCAATGTTCTAGAAAGCTTGTTTGTATGCTGTTAGCAATCTTTTTCTAGAAAGCTTGTTTGTCTGCTGTTAGCAATCTTTATGTAACACTCGTTTCTATTTAGTTCAACCATTCTCCCATCCCCTTATGCCATAAGTCTCCCCAGGGGTGGAAACCACTCTTGGCTGACCTCTTTTATACAAAACAAGGAATTAAACCATCGTTCAACCATTCTCCCATCCCCTTATCCCATAAGTCTCCCCAGGGGTGGAAACCACTCTTGGCTGACCTCTTTTATACAAAACAAGGAATTAAACCATCCCGGCCCTTCTTATAGAAGTTTGTTCTATTGTCTTGCATAAATGCTCTAAACCATCCTATTTTACGCATCTTCCAACATAAGGCCTAGTTTATGAAGGTGATTAAGTGCACAACAGCAGAGGATAATACAGTTGTCTACAGAAAGCAATTGTTTCTGAAGGTTATTAAATTGCACTAGGGAAAAGAAATGTACAATTCATTAGAAATACCAATTATAGAATGAGATCGATGATGTTGGGCCTTTTATTATTGTTCAACTCAATACAAACCTGCTCAGTTTATAAAATTGCAAGTATGTTGTGGTGCAAACAAATAAAAATTAGAGTACAATAAGATGTTTCAACTTTCCGAGCTATATCCTTCACATAATTACCAGGCACGAGGAATACAGGAAATGAGGGTTGAAAATGTCATGAAACTGTGCCTTTCGCATTTTAGGCGAAAATAAATACTAATGTGTTGTATGCCTAAACACAGCAGTTTTTTGTCATAATGGAATGAGCTATTTTGTATGTGAGCTCATTATTTCGTGAAATAATCTAGTGAAGTTATGATCCTAGGCCCTTTGGATATTCATTGTGTCATTACAGAAGGCCAGCTAAGTTAAATAAGTCCTGATTACATAAAATAAGATAAGATCATTTTATTAACATCCAGGAATGACCAATGAAGTGGGTCTATGGAACTCAAAAACATATTAGTAGTGATAAGCAATGAGAGTGAAAACTTGAATCCGAGCAGCTAAAAGCCAAAGGAGTAAAGGAAAAAGCTACATTTAGCATTAAAGTAAAATGCAAAAGTACATGACCATATAGTATATCTATCAGTACAAATAAGAGTGGCCTGCTCCATAGCCACAATATAAGTAGAGATGGAGGCAGAAGTGGAGGATGGAGAAGAAACAACATAAGGACCAATAAAGGGTAAAGATACCACCGTGAGAGAGGAAACTCCAGGCCCCATGTCTATTGTACAAATGGTGCCGGTACATTGCCAAATCCGGAGGAGACCAATCAAGGCTAAGAGGGCCTAATTAGATGATCTTGGGAGGAAACTTAGAGAAATCAAATGAAACTCTCCTAATACTTGAGGCTGCTGAGAAAACTCTACTGATTGAGGAATGAGAGACAGTAATAGGTCAACTAACCTGAGTATGATGAGAGAGTGTATTCCACAAAGGCCTCATGGTGTTGCCTAGCAGCCCAACAGGGGATGTGCTGTCTCACTGATCTGGTGACAAATGTGTATGGGGTCTCGCGCCTCGTGCTATAAATGACAACTGTGACAACATGAAAGAATGATGTTGTCAACCCAGTAAGATCAGAGTTGGGAGGGCTACAAAGAATATGTCTCCCATGTAAAGTCACCTCCCATATAAAGAGGGTTGAGCATCTCTGATCCAAATATCTGAAGAAAGAAGTGAGGGAACAATTCCTACTATTAGCGATAAAACACCCTTAAATATCATAACGGACCAGACACCTAAATATGAGAGATCTTTTGACTCAACCTCCAGAAAATAGCACAACTGATAAATCCTCAAGCATAGCATGTGATGGTCAGACTCTATCCAAAACTAGTAAGAACAAACCCAGAGCTTACCAAGATGAATCTGAAGGCCACATGTCCAATATAATCATCTATACTCAAGTAGGGCAATAAGGACATTCCTCAATTACATGATATGCTCTAGGTAGAAAGGCATTTTCAGGCCAAGATCCACAGGGGACAATCCAAGCAACCTAAATATACCATCAAAAGATATCTTCTCTTACCACCCAAAATTCAACTCTTGCTCTGTAGGTAAGAAATGACCAAAATCATCAAGAGATTGCCAAAAAGGGGAAGAGGTGCTCCATAGAGATGCCAACAGTCTAAAGCACTGAAGTAACATTTAAAAATAAACAGCAGGACCACCCAACAATAGTAGCAGTGATGACTTCCAATGAGCAATAGGCCAATTATGGGTATCTCTCCCCCTAATATGTCACCCAAAGTGTGAATCATATATCTCCCTCACTGCTTGAAGATCTAAGTGCCCCTGTTAGTAACAAGAAACATAAAACCATCACTGAGAACTTGTAGGGCATCATTCAACAGAGAACAGATGGTAAAGAATACATGGACAAGAATTGAAAACCAAAAGGACATCATTCAGTGTATAAAGGATAATAAAGAATCCAAAAACAAGAATTAGGCAACGTTGAAAGCAAACTAAAAAGAGGATGAACCACATCATCACCAACAAAAAGATTAATTTTTGCCCTTGCAGGGAAATAAATGCTTGTGTTCCTTACGAAAATTCATCACATTTTGAAAAGGGCACATATACTGCATGCAATCCAAGGTATATGATCCATACTTTTCTCATGGAAATCTCCTTCTCCCATCCTAGAATGGAAATTAAATTATCTCCCAAGAGTGAACCTGTCTCAATGACCATAACATGCACCTGAAAAGGCTGAGAGCTTATTCAAGCCTATTGCAAGACAAATAAGTCAATGACTTGATGGCAAGTAGAAGATGGGGATTGATTAATTAGGTGAGAAATCTATGGTTGTAGAGTAAGCAGAGAAGTTGGGGCACGGTAGAACCCTGTTACCCACATGTCTCTGTTGATTTCTTCCTGTCTGAGCTAGATACTAACATACCAAGTTTCCAAGAGGGTAATCAGCATATTTGCAGCACTTGTTAGGATGGATTTCCTTAGGGACTATGTAGCAAAAAAAGGAAATTCCTGAACAGGTGTTGTGATTGGCTTCGAAATAGAGGTCCATGGCTGAAGGAAGAATGATTAAGATCCTTGGAATACCCGATAATGAGATAAGATAAGATCAAGATAAGATAATTTATTAATTTATTAATGTCCAACAAGTGACCACAAACAGGTCAATGGGACTGCTAAGTACAATAGTACCAATACACTAAGGGAGCACAAGGTTCACTCCTATTATCCTATATAAGAACCAAAAGCAGATCCAATCCAAAATCTAAACTCTGTTATGTAGAAAGAAAGGATGGCTTGAAAATCATGTCACACGGTTCGGGTTCGAATTCGAGTTCAGAAACAATTAAGTTTGATTCGACTTCGAATTTTCCGATAAGGTATGTATGAGGTTCGGCATTAAGTTCGACTATACATATTTTTCAATATATATATATGACAAAAATAAATAAAAAATCAAAATCAATCAATAAAACTATATGAGTAGCAGTGAGCACCCACGAACCACAAATCACGACCACTATTAACTTCACGCTTCAGGCAATGGGGACAAGCGGCGTCTAGAAATTGAATTCAGGAAATTACAGAGAATACAACACGCAACAGAAACACTGAGCACAATAGAGCAAGTACACTCAGACTAAAGTTGGCTTGTGAAAATCAATTGATAACCATGGTAAATAAAGCCAAACCAGTGGTCATCGCAGGAAAATAATTGGTAGGAAGCGGAACCAGAGAAAACCATGTGTAGCCCATGGTTTTTCTCGTAAACCTTAAAACAACTAACAAAAACCGCCCGAAATCTAACCTCGAACCCCAAAAAATAAAAAATAAAATATGAAATTCAGCTTTAGGTTCGACTTTATGTTCGCCTTCAGGTTCGAATTTGTTCAGGTTCAAATTTAAGGTTTGACTATCAGGTTAGCCAAACCTGAACGAATTTGAAAAAAAAAATTGGGTTCGCAAAATTTCGAACCTCAAGGTTCAAATTCGCCGAACCCTATGACATAAACATGGACTATTAAGGGGCCAAAAGCCAAAAAATACAATAAACTTCCTAAAGGGATGCCTCAATGGAGGGTATAAGGAGTAAGGGAAAGGTCTCAATGCCCCCTCAAACTGTTGGCTAAAGGAGAGGAGGAAAAGCTATTTTGTGGGTCATCCACCATTGCATATGTCTCTCCTAGCATCGGAGGACAAAGAGAAAAAAAAACTCATGATAGACAATTGTCCACAAGAGCTGGAAGAACTGGTCCACTATGTTTCATTGTCTCAAGGCCCATTAGAGGGGCCTGAGGATTGCCTACTCAGAGTGTGAACCTTGTCTCAAGGTCTGAACCCACAACTATTAGTTGAGTTAGGACTATTATAGGTTGGATTGAGTGACCCAGTAACTTGTTTTCTCCCTGTGGTCTCATAGTCTGACTTAGGGGTAGCATCTACAGCATATACCTATGTTTGGGAGGTGAATCACTCCTTGGAAACTAGTTTGGGGGAGCACTTTTAAGAAAATACAAGTATTTATATCTACTAGTGTTGTTTCTCAGTATTTTGATTTTCTACCATTTAGTTCATTGAATGTTATTGCTCGTGTGAATTATGTTGATGGAATGGTTAAATTGATAGAAACCTTCATAAATTGTGCATATTTGCGAACTGATGTTGGATATCTCCTAAGATTTATGTTTATGCAATGTTTCCACATTTAGTTGCACACAAAAGTCTATGGTGGTGTTGTTGGAAGCCAATCACAGATAGAAAATACGACTAGTTGATGGATGAATTTCTTGGTATGGTGAAGTGGGTACTGGGTACCTAATGTCCACCATGGAGGGCATAGGAAAATATGCCACATTCTAGGAGATCAATGGCATGCATTGTCACTTATCTTCTTCAACATTTTATATGGTCCAAATTTCCTCTTCTGCTTTACTTTGTTGTAGGTATCTTTCAGAAATCGTTCCTTTCTTAGGTACATCGTCTCTGGCTCTCTGGTACATCATCTCTGGTAACTCCACTAAATCCACAACTCCTGTCAGGTTCATTCACGACCAAATTGGAAGAGTAATTGTAGATATATTCCCACTGGAGTTATAGGTAAAAAAAGGCTTGATGCAAGGCCAAATCCCTTTATTTCAGAGACTCTCCAACAAAACTTTGCTACAAGTTTCCTAAGCTCCTATTTACCACTTGCCTTTCTCCATTGGTTTTTGAATGATAGGAAAAACTGTACTGCAGTTTGTTGTTCAGTTTATGCTATAAAGTTCGTGAAGAATGACTTAATCAAAAGTGTCCATGTAGTTCATGATTTTTTTGTGCACTCCATGCAACTGTACAACTTCCTTAAAAAATTAGGTCAGGTGTCTTAACAGCATCATTAATTTTCTTGTATGGAATAAAATCAGCCATTTTTGAAAGTCTATCGACGAAACAAATAGTAATTACCTTTATGTGTTCAAACTTCAAACCAATCCCAACAACACAAAGTCCAGACATGTCCTCCCAAAGTTTGACTAGTATTAAATGTACTCGAATTCAGCACTGTACGAACCCACTTTTGCACTTTCACAAAACTGGCAAGTGGACACATGCTTGGCTGCATCTCTACACATATGTGGCCAAAAGAACCTTTCTTCAACCAAACTCAATGTCTTATTTCGTCCAAAATGCCCACCAAGACCTACACCATGTAACTCATGAACCAATGTTTTGCTCATAAACCCGCAGGAATACATAGCCACTTGCCACTAAAAAGGTGCTCATCCAACATCAAATAGTTTTTGAAAGAGTCTTTGATATCACCCACATATTTCTAAGATTTTCTATAACTTTACTAAAGAAATCATCAATCTCAGATGCCTCCTTTCAAAAACTCGAAACTAACAACATCATTCTTCATTGTCACAAGCAACATCTCCTGCTTTAGTCATAGCAACTGAATTCAACTTTCTACTCCTGTTTTAGGCTAAAAGGGAGTAACTCTGTAAATATGGAACCCACTTGGCATGCTTATGAGAAAAAATAGCTTAGGAATTTCAGGTTGAGGTAGGGTCAAGTTTACAGGTACTGACAAATTTAGTAGGGGGCAAACCAATTTTAAGACTACCTGTGTTTAGCTAGAGGATAAACCTCAGCTATCTAATTCTATAACAATATTTGTAAACAAAAATTTGGCTGCAATAAGGAATAAGTAGATTTTTGTAAGAAAATTATATCTTGCGTTCTTCTGCGTGTGCTGCGAGAAAAAATACTTATAATCTATTACTAATTTTTTAACAGCCAATGCAGCTCTGTGTATAATGGCATTGGCTATCAGTCAACTAACTATGAAGTGCATATCCTATTTACATAACTCGATCGAGGCACCTAGTAATCCTGAGCCAAACTCGGCTCGGCACAGAAAATGGATATCAGTCAACTAACTATAAAGTGCATATCCTTATTACATAACTCAATCGAGACACCTAGTAATCCTGAGCCAAACTCGGGTCAGGACAATAAAATGGATATCAGTCAACTAAACTCAATCGAGACACCTAGTAATCCTGAGCCAAACTCGGGTCAGGACAAGAAAATGGATATCAGTCAACTAACTATGAAGTGCATATCCTTATGACAGCTCGATCGACGGACCTCGTAATCCTGAGTAAAAGTCGAGTAAGAACAGAAAACAAGACGAACAGAGCAGCGCAAGTCGACCCCTGAACCCCAAGTAACTGTGGGTGACACTCTAGAGTCTAACCCCCAGTAAGTTTTCACGTGTCGGCAGGTTTGACTAGCCTGCCCAATAAAAAACTTAGTGGAGATCTAAAAGTTTATATAGAACCAAACAAGAAAAGGGATTTGCTATTCTGCTCCAAAAAATTAGTCATTTTTCCTAGTTCGAATCAAACTCTTAATCTTTGGCCTCGCCAAGTTTTATAGCATTGGTGCCCGTGGGCAGAAGCTAGAGGTTCATGGATTTATTTCACTTGCCTTAACGAGGTTTGAGTTTCAAGTGATTTCTATGCTCAAAAAACCAAAAAAACTAAAACTAAAACTCGAAATTCCTTGAAAATGGAATTCGTTATGCGGGAACTTTACCAAAACTAAAACTAAAACTCGAAATTTGTTGAAAATGGAATTCGTTATGCGGGAACTTTACCTGCCTAAGAGAAATTGGGAAAGTGAGCTTCCCAGAGAGTTGGGGTGTCTGGACAATCTCCTTTGTTATTGCCCTCCAACTTCTGCAAACCCCAGAACAGGCAACCACGTCTTTCCGCGATGGCCAAGCACCCTCGCTTGCCTCGATTCTCGAAATAACATCTCTGAGCAGCTCGGGCGGCATATTTGCCCAACAGCTCTGCGGCAGCGAAACCTGACTCCTGTAATGGCTGTCATGCACAGCACTATGCGACCGAGATCTCAAACTATACGAAAACTTCACATCCAAACTCCTCCTGGAAATACTTCCGATACCATCTCTCACATCCTGGAGAATACTTCTGAAAGACATCTCTAATAGCAATCAATTCTTTAAGAACACCAAAATAGGCACTCAAACCCTAAAAACCTAAATTCCCCTCCAAACCAGAACCAAAACAGATCAGTTCACAGAGTTCTCGGCTCTGTACTGCATGTCAAAAATACAGCAAAGAAAACTGCGCTTTCAATGTCGCTAGTCACTGACCCTTGTAAGGTCTGCGAAGAACCTTGTTTTGGAACAACCTGGCGCTATAAAGCCATCACCCAAATCCCAAAATCAACCATACTGTCTCCAAATCCTGTTCAACCGCTCAGGCGTGTCTGCGATGCATTTTGGCGTTGAAAAGTTCTCGTCATTGGCCCTTTCAAATGCTCGCAGTTGCGTGGAATGGTATCTCAACCCGCTTCGTTTGTCAAACCCTGCCCCTTCCTCGAAACCTCTGGACACGTAAATACCGCCGGTTTTCTAAACTCCGGTTTTATCCCAACAGCTCCGTCCCTGTCAAACTCCAAATATGGTGTAAAGTCAATGAAAGGACTCGTTTCGTTGCGAGGTGCATTAAGCGCGTGTGTAGCAGTTGCGCCTTTTTCGTAATAATGTCTATGGTTTTGGCAGGGCGAAATTAAATTAATGGATTTTTACTAAAAACAAAATATCTGCTCCGCTATATTTGTCTATTTCCTTTTTTCATAAACAGGACGGAGTTTCTCCCAGACTTCCCCAAATATTTATCTACATCGTTTTCTTTCGAATCGAGTGACTCCGCAATTGTTTTTGGCTCCCGTTGCACCACAATTCTATGTATCGCATCCCTTACTTCTACGACTCCCCATTTCATTTCCTTGTTTCTTAATCATTTCCTGGACTTTCGATAGCACTCTGCTATACATCATTTAATGCTGCAGCAAGTAGTGTAAAGGTCGTCAAATGCATTTATTTTAAATCTGACCATTTTTATACTACCCATTGTAACATTAAATACTACCTCGTGATATGGATATTAATTGCCATTATGAGTTTACTCACTTTTCCCCTACTTTGTGTTTTTTATTTAATATTGGAAAAGAACACTTTAAATGTTATTTTTTAGAAAGTTTTCTATTTATTTTCGGCAAGGGCTAACCAACCTGTCATAGGGCATTAAATGCCTTGGTACATACAGGCTATATAACAAAATAACACACAGTCTTAGTGGTACATAAATTAAAAATAAACGTTGTGTGTTATTTTGTTATATAGTCTGCATGTACCAAGGCATTTAATGCCCTATGGCAGGCTGGTTAGCCTTTACCTTTATTTTGTGTTATAATTTGTTCTGGTAAGCATTAATTGAAATCACAAGTTTGACAAGTAAAATTTTTCACAATTGAAGTGCTCTAGAGGTTTTTGAGGGTGTTGAATCCAATATGAAGTTAAAAACTTGTTCAAATAACACAAATCAAGATTTGGCTGTAGATTTGGCGGTAAGTTGAGAAAAACTCGTAACATTCAATCAATAATTTAAGAAATCTACTATACCATACTAACCATTTTTAAAAGGATTTTAAATTGAAAAATATGTCAAAAATGACGAAAATGTAGTGGGTTTACATAATATTCTCTAATTAATATTTATCACAAATCAAATTTATCCCAAAAAATGAAAATAACATTTAAAATATTAAAAAACAAACACCCCAACAATAAATCTAAAATTATAGAATTAATTATACATTTAAAACCTTCAAAAACTCTTTTAGTACTCAATCTATGTAGATTTAATAACTCAAATCCACCCTATCAACAATTTTAAAAAGATTTTAAATTTAGAAGAAAAAAAATCCAAAAAAACAAAAATAACATTTAAAATTTTATTAAAACAAATACTTTGAAAGACTTCTTCCAACACTCCATCTATATAGATTTAATAATTCAAATTTATCATACCAACATTAAACAAAAAAAAAAAAACCAAAAAAATAAGAAAACATAGTGTGTTTAAATAACATTGACTAAAAAAAAAACTCAAAAAATAAGAAAACATAGTGTGTTTAAATAACATTGACTAATTAATATGTATCACTCAAAATATTAGAAATAACATTAAAAATATTAAAGCCCACAAGGCATAGAGCATAGGGTGATAAGGTGCTATATTAAGTCACTTTGTGGTGTAAAGGTCACTGATTCAAAACTCTTTGGGCAAAAATCCAGCCATGTTAAGAGTTGGTGTGGCCTAAGCCAAATGCTATCCCTAGGTGATTTTGACAGCTTAAATGGCTTAGATGCCCCTAAGTCATCGTTACTCAGGCCACAGGTTTAGCTTACATGCCCTTGGCTACTCAAGCCACAGGTTAAGCATCTTAGCCATCTCAAGTCTCATATTACCTAGAACAAAAAAAAACATTTAAAATATTAAAAAAAAACAAATACTTGAATACCACATCTAAAAAATATAGAATCACGAGTGATTTTGACAACTTAGATGGCTTAGATGCCCCTAGGTCATGGCTACTTTGACAGCTTAGATAGCTTAGATGCCCTTAGGCCATGGCCGCTCAAGCCACGGGTTCAACTTAGATGCCCCTCGCTACTCAAGCCACAGGTTAAGCATGTAAATCAGCTCAAGTCTCAAATTACCTAAAAAAAAAAAAACATTTAAAATATTAAAAATACAAATACTTAAATACTACATCTAAAAAATATAAAATTAATTATGTTAGAGGGGAAATTATAGATTAACTATGAGTAAAATCATAAATGAAAAGAATTATCTCTAAATATGTTTTTTAAACCAAAAGATAAAATTGAATTATTTTACTATCTATTTTCATAATCTTTTGTTAATGTGTAGAGGAGATGCATAAAAGAGGTTATGTAGAAGGTGGAACTCAAAAGACATCATATTTATCCATATTTATGAATATGGATATAAACATGTTATGTAGGCGGAACTCAAGGGCATCATATTTATGGATATAGATTTTTAAAGGAGGTTATGTAGAAAGTGGAATTCAAAAGACATTATATTTATGGATATGGATTTAAGTAGGTTATATAGAGGGTGGAACTCAAAGACATCATATTTATATATATGGATCTTCAACTTGTGATGTTGACAAAGTACTTACTTTCTTATTTTTTTGTTTAAAAAAAAAAAAAAAAACAAATGTTGCAAAAGGTTATGTGGAATAGAATTCAAGTGTGATCATGGATCCTTCACCAAGGTAAGCAAGTCATGTGAAATAAAATTCAACTATGAACATGAATCCTTCAGCATCACACAAGATTAAAGAGTCTTTTAATTTTATATAAATAAAGATGTTGTAAACTTAAATATATTGAGGATGATCATGTGAGAGTACGAACTGTGAAACTCAATACTTCATATTTAAATATAATTTTTTAATCAAAATACTAAACATAAGTGTTTATACACTCACTTCTTAATCTTATAGTCTTATACGAATAGAGATGTCATAAACATAAAACTCAAAACCTCATTTTATATATATGAACTATGAACATGGATCCTTCACCCGCACACAAGATTAGAGAATCTTTTAATGCTATATAAATAAAGTTGTTGTCAACTTAAATATATTGAAGATGTTCATGTGAAAATAAAAACTGTAAAACTCAATACTTCCTATTTAAATATAAACTCTTAATTAAAATACTAAACGTAGATATTTATACATTCACTTTCTTAATCTTATCCTCTTATAGTTTATACACTCACTTTCTTAATCTTATCTTCTTATACAAATAGAAATATCATAAACATAAAACTTAAAACCTGATTTTATATAGATATAAACCAAAACTACCAATTAATGTTAGGATATTCCGACACATAGGAAATAGTTAAGTATAACTTGGTCTAGTGTAGAGTTAGGTAAATTGTGTTTCTTTACTATGTACTTTTGTAACTTACAATCCGATGGTCATGATATGTAGTGATCCGACAGTTCATTCTCTCATCGGTATTACCAACACTTGATCCGTGGCTTAACACCCGATTGGTCCATGATCTCTATTTAAAGAGCATGGAGGGTCATTTATAGGTTAACGGTTCATGAGAGAAGCTTGTGTAAAATTTCATTCTTTTATTAATAAATTGCCTGAAGTGGCCGCATTGGCTTAGGCCATGGATTGTTTCCCTCTTTGAGGGTTTTAACCACGTCAAAAATACTAGTGTATTGATCTGTGATCTGTTTGTGAGCAGTGTCCTTTGGTGTTCTATCTGAGGAACTTACCCTGTAAATTCCTACATGGTATCAGAGCCAAGTTGAGGGTCGCGTCCGTTGGTGATCCAAATCTGAAGCCGGTAGAACTGCATCCGACTGTCGTTTCCTAGATCTACTGTTTCTGACAACTTTCGAGTCGAGAGGACTGCTCTATTGTGTTAAGAGCATCTATTCCAGTGAAGAACCCCTTCTGTTTCATGCGAAAAGGTTTCTTGTAGCCCTAGCTACGTCATTTTTAAGATCTGGAGGTATACATTGTTTATTTGCAATTTCTAGTTATTCTCTCTCTGTTTATTATTTCGGTTTATTTAGCTTTTTTCTTATTACCGGATCTATACCTTTCATTTCTGAATATGCTCTTTGCCCTGCGACTATGTGCAATCTAGGCAAATCAGAAACAGAGAGGAAGGATTTTTCTCATGCATATGCCCTTTTCCGTTGCGCCTTAGTGTGATCTCGGAAAATCAGAAACATTGAGGAAAATATCTAGTTTCCGGGTAAAGCTAATTTCAAGTCGTAAGGTTTTTTTTTTTGTATGTCTGTGTTGGGTTTTGTGTTTTTTGTTTTGTAGGAAAAAAGAGCTTTCTCAAGCAAGCACGCAACCCAAAGCTTCAGTGACTAAAAAAAAAAAAAACAAACAAACAAACAAACAAACAAAACAAAACAAACCCCCCTTCCTCTTTTCCAAAAATTACTAAACTTTTAGTTTAGCTCACTTGGTCCAAAACTAATTTATGAGAGTAGAGGTCTTGAGTTCAAGTCTCCTTTTTGTTGAGCTAATTAGATTAAGTTTGGAAAGGGGGCGGATTTCTTTTAACATTATCATTCATTTCCGCACATTCCCGCACTTCATCGGCATCTTCATCAACTTTTCTTCAAAAAGCCATAACTTCTTCATCCAGAAGCCGTTTTCAGAGTCGCTTTTTTTTAACCAGCCTAATTTTTTGAGATCTTTCCATTCGAACACTTAGTTTCAGCATATATAACTTCAGTTTCTGTTAAAATGGAAAGTCCATGCCAAGTTATTCTTGATAACACCAACTACTTCCAATGGTGGTCCTACATTGTCGATTTACTAGAAGTAAAGGTCTTTACAGAATAGCCACAGGCCAAGAAACCAAACCAGAAGATGAAGATAAGGCAGCTAAATGGGAAAATAGGCAAGGTCAAGCACGTCGGTTGATAGGGATGTCTATTTCTCCAGATCTTAGATTCCATATTGCAGAACTTGATACTCCTGATGAAGCAATGAAACAAATTACTAAAGTTTTTGGAATCAAAAATGAACTTAGAGCCCATCAACTCGAAAATGAGTTGTTTACATTGGATGCCAATAATTTTTCTTGCACTGAAGATTTTTTGTCCAAGTTCAAGACCCTTAGACTTCTCTTGGAAGATGTTAAGGTTAAGAAAGAAGATAGTAACATTATCTATTCCATTTTTACTAAGTTGGGACCAGCCTACTCTGTGTTTGTTTCCACCTTCCATTTTACAAGAGAAGCCTTCATTTCTCAAGGACAAGACTACAAGTCCCCTTCCTTTGATTCTTTTTGTGATTCTTTAATAAGAGAATAAGAAAAACTCTTACACCTTGGTCTTCTTAATCTTGGAAGCTCTTCTAAGAAAGCGTTAGCTGCCCAACAGCAACCAAATTCAAAGAATCCTAATAAGTTGTATCCTAAAAGGAATGGTCCTAAACCAAACAAGGGTCCTAAGCAATTTCAGCCTCAAAATGAAAAATCATTTCAACAAAATGATAAGGCA
>APFE031481811.1:260938-271245 GCA_000404065.3 Pinus taeda | reverse complement strand
AAGCAAAAGCATAGAAGAAATCAACAGGTTGAAGGCTCAGATGGCAAGGACATTTGATATGAAAGATCTAGGAGCAGCAAGATAGATTTTGGGCATGGAGATTTTCAGAGACAGGGGCAATGATAAGCTATGGCTATCACAACAAAAGTATATTGAGAAAATACTTTTGAGGTTTGGTATGAATAACGTGAAGCCTGTGTCAGTCCCTTTAGCTTCCCATTTTAAGCTTTCTTCGACTTTATGTCCTAATACAGATGAAGAAAAGGATTATATGTCTCGAATTCCATATGCCAATGTAGTAGGATGTTTAATGTATGCGATGGTTTGTACTCGACCAGATATTTCACATGCAGTTCGGGTTGTCAGCAGGTACATGGCAAATCCGGGTAAAGAACACTGGTCAGCAGTGAAATGGGTGCTTCATTATTTGAGAGGCACAAGTAGTTATTATATTTCTTACAATAAGAGTAGTGAATTTGTTTGCAAATATGTTGATTCCGATTTTGCAGGTGATTTGGATAAGAGAAGATCAACTTCAGGGTACGTCTTTACTCTTGCAGGTGGAGCTATAAGCTGGATGTCAAAGCTACAAAATATTGTTGCTTTATCCACTACTGAAGCAGAATACATTGCTGCTTCTCATGCTTGCAAAGAAGCGATTTGGTTGAAAGGTTTGTTTGGTGAATTTGGTAGGTTGCAGGACAACATCAAGTTATTTTGTGACAGTCAAAGTGCAATACATTTGGCTAAGAATCCGGCCTATCATAGTAAATCAAAACATATACCGATCAAGTACCATTTTGTAATCACTGAAAGGGGAGTCTCTCTTGAAAAAGTGCATACAAAGGAGAACTGTGCAGACATGTTCACGAAACCAGTTTTGTTAGAGAAGCTACATTGGTGTCTGGCTTCTCTTGGCTTGCAGAAAAGATAAAATAATAAAGAAATAGGGTATCAGGCTAATTATTGTCAAGGTGGAGATTGTTGAGATTTTCTGTTTTATTAAATTGGGCAAAAATCTCATGTAGGTGACAACAATAGGATTTGTTGCTATATTAGCTCCATTTTGTTGAGGAGGAGTTATTGCATCCTATATTTGTTGTGAGATGATTTATGATTCAGTTTTATACTCCTAGCTGTAAAAATATAAGCCCGTACAGGATATTGTAGTGAAGAGAGTGTGTGAGAAAATAAATTGTTGTAATCTCCTATTGAATAATAAGATTGCTGATGCCTCTGTTTTGGTGGATGTAGCCCAGATTGGTTGGGTGAACCACGTTAAATCCTTGTGTTATTTTTTATGATTTTATATGCTGTGTATGCCTTTTAAATTTCCGCTACGAATTGTTTGCTCCAACAAAAAAAAAATTGCAATAAATAAAATAAATAAATTGTAAAGTTCTACTTTACAAAATTGAAAATTATTTAATATCTTTTACTAAAGTAATAGATGGTCAAACTAAAGCAGTAGGCATAATAATGCTTCAAATAAACTGAAATTTCATTTTCACTTCTTTCTAAATGGTAACCATTGTTTCGGTATTATTATTTGCTTATTTGTGCTAGGAGTTCTAGGCTAAATTTACATTGATCAATATTTTTGGAGTTATAGCTTCATTAATGCAAGGGGTAGTATATGCCACTCATTGGATTTTAGCAAGTACAAAATCCAATGGGTGACATATATTGCCCCGTGCATTAATCGAGCTATAGCTCTAGAAATATCGGCTTCTCAAATCTACAATGCCTCATGCTTTGTTTTTGCATTTAAGACTCTAGACTTCTATTGGGTATTGAATGCTTTATATTTGTTCAATGCTCATCTCATTAGATTCCTGTGTTGAGTGCTCCATACCTCTGTTTGGTATTAAATGAAACATTGTATATTTTGTTGGTAAAAAGAGTATTGTAATAAGCTTGTGCTGCATAGAAAGAATTCTTTGAAACTATAGATTTGGATAGGCAGAAACACTGTATTAAAAATGATAAATATTAAAAAATCATGAATCGGAAACATAAAACATGCAGAGTTATGAATATATATTATTTTAAATTTTAATTTTAGAAATGCATCAATATGAGACACTTGGATTTGTATTATAATAAATTAGTATGGGACACTTAGATTTGTGTTATCTTATTAATATTTTATAAGAAAAGTTAGGCTTTTAGGTTGCGTTGCCTCTCATTTTTTAACTTATGATTTTAATGTGCTTTTCCTTAAAATGGTTAGCTTGATTATTCCAACAAGATTAAAACAAATGTTAAGATATTCCTTTTGTATCTCCAATTTTTTCCCCAAAAGCAGTCTAAAAAGATCTTGTGTATTAGTTGCAAGGACTTTTTGGATTTATGCTCTTGTTGCTACCTTTGTTGTTGTATTTATTACATTAAAGATGTATAATACTAAAGGGTGAGCTCTCGAGGAAATCCAATCATCATTTCAATAAAGTTTCCATGGTTATAGTCTATTTATTCTATAATTGACCAGCACACAAAAGCACATCCTCAATAGCTAAATCAGGGAACATAGTTATAAGGTCATCGCCATTTACAAATGCTTCAAGTGCCTTGTCTAGTGATGAATTTCAGAAAAATAACAAGACATGAATCCATTATGAAAAATATGAAGCAGAAAATGTATCAATAGACATAAACCTACAAAAGGGATATCACCATATGAAAATCGAATTGATCATGAGAACAGGTTTTAAAAACCAATTGGAGATGCAGATCGAGGAACTTGTGTAATCAGGAGAGAAAGAAGTAGTTGGTTCTCCACTGAGAGAAAGCGCTTGTCAATCAAAAAACCATTGCACGGAGAAATATTTATGTCATATTGAAGCTATGAAACCTGCAATCCTTCACTTAGAAACAATGCAACAAAAAACACAATGACTCATTGGTACCACATCATGTCCATAAGTTTCTTTTCAAAATTCGAACTTACGTTTTAATACATCTGAAGATATTTATTTATAACCACATTAGATGTCGACCCCACCATGCCTCTATGACTAAACAACCTTGGAAGACGCAGAGGTAGTTGATGAGTAACAATTGGGCGTTTTTCTTGGTCAAGTGGATCGCTATATGAAAAATCTCGCATTTTCTACTTCAACATCTCGAGTTGTATGATCTAGTTAAGAATGCAGCCTAGACAATGTTTAGGACCTTTTGGCATAGACAACCCGAATATGTACATATCGACCCTAGTTGTTCGACTAATGTGCCAGAGTGCTTTCGCTTCCCACATTGTTGCAGCTCTGAAGGCATGTTAGTTATGTTACTTACACACAATTGCAGCTCATAAGTTTTATCTGTTTGGTTATCTACAGTCACAAGAGAGTACATGCATCCCACATATGTATTTTTCATTGGTAGAAACGGAATAATTTCAGCCAACCTATATAGAGTGCAAAGAGGTTGTTAATATGGGATGATAAACAGGTAAAAATTAATTTCTTTGCAAAAAACATCTTGAAAGCTTCCTTTCACTATATATAACTCCCTTGGGTCTTACACAAGATGCCAAGGATAGGCCCATGTAATGAGATTTATAAATTTATCTATCTTGAGAGGTGGAGGGGCATTTTCTATTGTATGAATGTTGCCATAGTTGAAGGTCATAACCAATCATTAACAAATCTTGTGTGATGAATGTGGGAGGATGATGCAAGGCCAACTTGCAGTGAATATGATCTAACTGCATGCTTTGGCACTATTGGTGTTCACTTTCCATCTTCAGAAACATCCATCCGATATTAATCAAGTTAGTGCATTGAATTCAAATTTTGTGAACATATGTCATTTTAATTATGTTTATGTGAAGAGATCCAATCCAAATGTTCATTGGGTTGGGACTTAGAAACAACATAAGCCCGAGTGGGGTTGGGAGTTATGCCATAATATACTGAATCTTAGATTTTATTAGAGTTCATGGAAACCCAATTTGCATCTAACCTTAGGTTGATTGTTTTATCATAGGATTGCTTCTTTACAATAATAATTTATAGGTTTTAACTTAGGTTTTTTTTCCACTAGAGATTAAATTAGTTTTACCAATTCTCTGATTTCGAATATTCCCACATTAATAGCCAATTTTATGAGTGGGAGTTCATGTCAAAATTTATGAAATATCTATTATTACCATAAAAACTTTGGTGCTTTTAATTTCCTGATTATAATTAGTGTTTTACATATTAGATTGGTTAAATTGTAGTTGCACAGAGAGAAAAAAAAAGTGCATTCTACATCCTATACGTGGAGGTTAGGTGACTCATCAACTCTTAACATGATTAGGGAATTGTGCATTGGATTTGTACATGAATCTAAGGAAGCCTTGGGCATGACATCTAATCCAGACTATCCAAGATTGTTTTAGACTCCTCTCATAGGCAGTCCAAGACAATCTTGGCCCAAGCTAATGGCATGACACTCATAGGAAAGAACGTCCCATAACCTTCACTAACCAAGGCCAATAATTGATATGGGCTCTAGTATATGGAAAATCACTCCACCAAGGAAGTGCAATACAAGGAAGAGCAGTGGTCACTCCTCTTTGAATAAAGGAGATGACATGCAAGCAAACAAGCCAAAATAGTTATTTAATTTTATCTTACGCTGGGTTTTGCAGAATATGCTAAGCGAATTGCTCCTTGAATGAAAGGAAGTGCGTGTAAGAAAACAAGCCAAAATACCTATCTAAATTTATCTATTATTGGGTTTTGCATAATATGCTAAACGGATTGCTTCTAAGAGACCATTGTCAAGTGGTGTTTCATATGCTCAAAAAGTTCATCACTCATAAATGGAGTAGTTTGACAAGCAACAATGATGTAAAATATTAAAAAAAAAAGTAGTACTATTATTCTCTATAGTACTATTAGTCATTGTGATGTCAAAAATCTCACATAGCCTTGGAATATTGCAACATCCAAAATCTAAGACAATTGAGGATAGTTACTTACTCATTTTGTAGTATAAGGCAAGTCAAGTAATTCAGTGATTGATAAGGTGGGTGGTGTTGTGAGTGTGGTATGTTGAAGAACTGATATGGTTACAAGGCTATTAGATTTGGATCTTGGCAGCAATTGTCTTTTGTAGCAGTGAGTGTGGTACAATGTTGTATCTTTATCTTGATAGCAAAGGGGGTGAATATGGAAATGAGGTAAATGAGATATAAGCAATGTCACTTTGATATGGTTACATGTTTGTTAGACTTGGAACTTGGCATCCACTGGCTTTTGTAGCAGTGATTGCCAAATGATGTTGCATATTTATATTGAAAGGGGGTGAATAAGGAAATGAGGCAAATGAGATATAAGCAATGGCAAGTGACAAGTAATGGTAAGAGGTGACAAGTGACAACTAATGTTGTAGGTGAGAGGCAAATGAATTGGGCAAGGTGATAGGTGTTGTTGCAAGTGAGAGGTGGAGGCACTTTGGCAAGGTGTCAAGTGTTATGTGTAAGTAGCAGTAAAACTTCTTTGTTCGTAATTGAAAATGTAATTCATAACTTAACTGAAAGTAATAAGCTATTAAAATATTAAAATATTAAAATTGGAATACAACACTTGAAAACTTTGGTTAATGAAAATTGGGAGCAACAAAGTTGGAATACATTGCCTCAAAACTTTGGTTAAAGTAAATTGAGAGCAATGAAGTTGGAATACATTACCTCGAAACTTCAGTTAAAGAAAATTGGGAAGAGCGAAGTTGGAATACATTGCCTCAAAACTTGGGTTAGTTCGGAAAAAGTTACATTGGGAGTGCCGGAAGTTTGCAATAAGTCTTCGAAATTCTTCTCCAATTAAATTTGAGATAATGTGTTTTTAAATTTTTATATATAATGAAGAAATTTAGATTCCTAGGTTAGACCTTCGAAATCATGAAAAAAACATATTGTGAGACCCAAAATTAGTCCCTTGGCCTTTCGTAGGAACTAATAATGGACAGAGATGTAATTGTCCCATGTACATGATAATATTCTTGTGTTTGATATATGTTTATAAGTGTAATTTTAACATATTAATTATTTTATAAATAATTAAATATTAATATAGATTTATCTCAATTTTAAATTTACTAATTTTTTAGAGGAATTAATTTTTTTTAGGTGCAAATTTATTTTGAGTGTAAAATTTGAGAAAATATTTGCACATGGAGAGATATATTTTAAGTGCAAATCTATTTTTGAGTGTAAAACTTGAGAAAATGTTTGCACCTTGAGTGATTTGATCCCTCTCAACACTTAATAGATCCTAGGTTAAGAAGGATATACACTGCTTCTTTATAATATGATTTATATTATATAAAATTTATCTTTTATAGAAAATTCTTATTTAACAAGAGTTTTCTTTATTATTTTGAATGGATTATGGATTCATGTTAGAAATCCATCATTTTGTATCTTATTTGTAGGTGGATTATTTATATTTTTATAATTACATCTCTATATATAGAAATATTTTTATCTTTAATTTTATTAAAAATGTCATAATACATATAGCTACATACCTATTAGGCCTTGGAGTTGGGCATGCATTTAATCGAATGTGCACAATGGGTGATATCCCCATCACATGATTTACAACATTTATATCACATAAAATGAAACATTTTGTGGTTTCCAATCAAGGACTTGTGCACGAGTGAGTACATGCCAAGGCAGAATTTGGCTAAGACGAGTTTGTAAATGAAGCAAGTCCATGTCTGTGAGGGACTACATGATGTGACAAGGATGAGTCACTTGGTTGTAGCAGATGATGGAGCCAAATAGTCTGGCACCTTGATTAGCAAGACGAGGGCACACTTGATTATGGTTGTGTCAACTTTGGGCACAATCGACTAAATAAGGAAGTTTCTAATTAAGTGAGCCAAAATGCGATGGAGAGGATGCAAGACATAAGGGGCACACGACTCAAAGATATCAAGCATGGTGGAATGGGCGTTGGGTGCCACAAGGGCATCGACCCAAGTGAGCAACCACCCATGGAAAGTATGAAAGGATGCATCATTGGAATGATATGTGGAATGAGTTGAGTTGTGATGGTGAGTCGACATGTGAATTGATGAATAGACAGGTGAACAAGCACGAAGGTGAACTGACGTGATGGTTCACTTACCCCCATCTCACCATATAAATAAAATGGAGAAGCATTTGTTTAGAGAATAAGGAAGTTGCAAGGAAAACAAGATGAAATAGAAGTTTGAGCGAGCTACAAAAGAGTTTGGGTGAGTTTGCGACAAAATAAATTGCACAAATGGACTAAAGAGTTGGGTCTACACGAAATTTGGTGACTTTTGTTGCTACAATTAGAAAACTTGGTGACACAAACCAACACTAGAATTCTAGTGGCAGGACAACCAATTTATAATTGTGGTGATTTTTTCTTGTTTATGGAGGGAGTCGAACCAAAGGGTTAGGGCTACTCGTTTATTGTAAATTTCACTTTTGTAATAAAGTTGAAGGTTAGAGATCCTATAACAACCCCAGGTTAAAAATCCATGTAATAAAGATAATAAAGGAAAAATAAGACCAAGGTCATGGGACACTTATTCCAAGTTGAATGTTGGGAAAAACATCCTAGTGTGGGTGTTCATTTGGTTTATTATGGCTAAGGAAATCTAAGGAAATCGACAAAGGATATTGCAAAGGCAAAGAGGTATTAATTGGCATTTTATTTATGAAAAAAATAGCAGAAAAGGAAGGTGAAAGGTCACAGGTTGCATGTGAGGAGGAAAATGAAGGAAAAATGATGGAAAATGAAGAAAATAGAGGCCTCATTAATAAAAAGGCTTCTAAAGATCAATTGACAACCTTATGTTAGTTTAACTTTTGTTAGTTCAGTTTTGGAGCTCTCTCTCTATTCTCTCTACTCTCTCATGCTCTCACACATTTCCAGTATTATTGGATCACTCTAGCATTGGAGGAAGGGAGGCAAAGGAAGGACAAGAAAGTAAAGGGAAGCAAAGATCAAGCAAGGAAGAGCAGGATCAAGCGGTTATGGCAGGATTACTTGTAGGTATCAAGTAGCATGTATGATTTCCTTGTTATTTTTGGCATGCATGGTACATGCATGTGTGTATTTGGTTCTCTTGTTGCCATTGGCATGGGTTTTTCCAAGCATGACATTGGTTTTTAGCCTTGCCTTTCCATTTATAGATAGCCATGGTGTGATGGGGTTTCTCTTAATTGGTTGATCTAGATTGTCGGATGGTTTTGAAATTGAGTAGGGTGGTCTTAGGAAAAATCATAAGGCCTAGGAATCCCTTGACCAATAATGGCAGGATACATGGTAAAGCCTGGTTTTGAATACCCTTGTTAGGACTAGGGATAACTTGACTGATAATAGAGGGATACACTGTAAATATTAGAGGAGAATACCCTCGTTGAGCCTAGGAATCCCTTGAACAATAATGGTGGGATACAATGTAAATCCTAAAGGGTGGAGATGGATAAATTCTTCACAGTTTATGTGGAGATATCTGAAGGCATCCCTTCTTGTTTAGGGCCTAGTAATCCCTTGGCCGGTATATCGTGGGATTGTGGTAAAGCCTGTAGTGTATGTTTATTGTTTGGGCCTAGGAATCCCTTTGTGGGATACAGGGTAAACACCGAGGAATCCTTAATTGGTTTTGTTGTGAGTCCCACATTCATGCTTGGAATATGGCACGAGGGTGATTGGTTGAAAGAAAGATTTGGTTCAGCATAATCTATGGTCGGGTGGTACGTGGAAGTCCTTGGTTTGGTTGGATTTTGCATATGTTAATAAGAGATATTTTCCCCTTATGTTTTATGTGTAATGTACTCGTTATTATGTGACTTTAATGTGTTGAAGAATCAAGGGCTAATGTAGTTAGTGGGATTCTTCTTTAGCATGATAACTATTTGTGAGGTATTTTAGATTATTAACACAATTGTTTTCTTGATATCATTAGTGTGTGTATTCATGTCTTCATCAAATAGCTATCAAAACAAAGAGACAAGAACACAAGATGTTGGCTTTCTACCAGGGCCAAAACATCTCCCTCTTAGAGAGGAAAACCTGCAAGAAATTATTCTTATAAAGATTCCAATTGACGAGTACCAAGACCATGACCCTTGACCTACTAGGTCACTCCAAGACCAAGACATCAATCCTCTTATTCTGTTGAGATCATCATCATCACTACTGCTTCATTGAGATAATCAATGTTACACCATGATTGCTCCTTCATCATGATCTTCATTGTTGCTACACCAATGCTACACCTTCACCGAGAACTAGATCATTGTTGTACTATTACTGAGATCACTACCATGTCAACGAGGTTTCTTCATTAGGATTGTGACCGAGACCATAGCTGACATTATGTTGAGATCTTGTGACTGCATTTTATTCCTACACCGAGGCCTTCATGATATTGTCTAGTATATTGAGACAGAGTGTTTCCTTCTTGTATTTGAGACCCTCGATATTATGTCAAGGCTGTAACCATTTCAGTGGCAACCATCCAAGATTACAATGATGTTGTCCACCCTTACTGTCATGTAAAGATACTTGTCTGAGAATCTGTGTCTCCTGC
The DNA here is from genome assembly GCA_000404065.3 of Pinus taeda. Taxonomy (NCBI): domain Eukaryota; kingdom Viridiplantae; phylum Streptophyta; class Pinopsida; order Pinales; family Pinaceae; genus Pinus; species Pinus taeda. The sequence continues at coordinate 261,675 of APFE031481811.1, read as the reverse complement.
ACCCATCCGAGATAACAAAGTGTCTGAGATTTTAGAGAGGAATGCGAAGATATCTCTACTCCTTATCGGAAGTTACAGGATGTCAAAAACTATGCCTTTATATGGTGACCCTACATGCCTATGTATAGTTTTTATGTCTCCATAAATAAGTCAACATGTCCACTGAACATGTGTGTCACCTTTTATTAGTCGACTTGATAGTTATATATGTATTGAGGCTGACATGATTGTTCTTCTTCATCATTTAGCTTGCAGACTTCTTCTTATGCTTGCCTTGGAGAATTGTGCTTGTCTTGAAGGGTTATTCTAGACTTGTATACATTACACATGTTACACAGTATTTTGTCACCGTCCCTGTTACCCCTTCTCCCGTACATTGAAGGACCTATTCCGGGACCTGTGAGAAGTGACATAACTTGAGAACACCTGCATTGTATCCCTTAGAGTATGTACTCCATATGCCCTGAAGACACCTTCTGCAAAATACCCAAAAATATAGCCCTTCCTCCATTGGTGCTGTTCCACAGTGTATCACTCGCGCCAATGGGGGAAATCCTCCAAATAGGGCGCGTCAACTGGTGCTCCATCTCAGAGTCGCACTAGCACCAACCCAGTTCGGTAAAGTTTTTAACAAACAAACTTCCGAAGGTTCCTTCTACCTTATCCATGAACTGATTCCAGTTTGAGTTAGTTCAGTTGGGCTTCAAATCTCCCAAGGAGGGAAGTAGTTCTCCACC
>APFE031481811.1:232195-250481 GCA_000404065.3 Pinus taeda | reverse complement strand
ACAGCATTCGGGAAGATTGACTGCCGTACAGAAAGTCCTTGGCTTTCATATGATTGCTAAGGTGTATATGCAGTTTTACGGATTGTCTGGTAAACTCCTTGCCTAGTTTCTCCAGAGCAGTCACTTTTTGATCCTTTTCGGACTCCTTAAAAGAAAAGGCTCTATTGAGCATTTGTCACTTCGGGCTCATTAAATATTCGAAGGCGACTAGAGTCATCTTTTTTCCTTTTCTCGACTCTTAAAACATGAAAAGGTCAAGTTGTGTCCTAATGTCTTAAAATTTTATTCAACCACGATTACATTTACCTTGTTAGATCTTGTTTGCGTTAGTTTTGAGTAGGGTCTTTTATCGTTAGCTCGTCTAGGATTTTTTGTTGAATTTGATCATCCTGGTGGATCCATCGATCTCGTCTCCCGTCCCGAGTGACCAAGGGCCTCCTTCTTCTGTTGCTCCTGAGACACCGGTTTGTGCTGACACTTTCTCTGTTATTCCAAGTGTCCAACCGTTGAACTCTCGTGCTCCAGAGGATGAGCTTTACGATTTATTTTGGAACCCTGTTTGGGAGCCTTCTGAAGAGGATTATCCCTCTACTCCTACTGGTGTTTCGGCCCCGATGGCTTCTTATGATATGGAAAACACATCTCCTGTATCGAGTGGAACACCTGTTATGTCAAGTATTGAAACTCCTATCTCGGCGACATCCCCGGTCATATCTACACCCTACACTGTTACACCTCTCGGTATTACAGTGCCTGCGCGCTATAGATCTCTGAGGGATGCCATGGGCTCTGGGAATTCCTCTTCTATGTGGGATAATAACATCATTCCCACTACGGGATCTTTTGTTTCCCAAGTTCACCATACTGCTGTCACGCCAGTTCCGACCAATCCGATCGTTTGTGTCGCATCATCAACTCTAGTTGCTAGTGCCGTTACGGCATCTTCCATCGTAACTACTGTTGCCGGCCCGTCCTGTGGTCCAGTACATAGTGGTCAATCGGCACATGCTACCAGAGTTGTTCACCCTACAAGCAGCGCCCCGCCTTCTTTTGATGCCATTTCAGTAGGGGGCATATTCTCAATACTTGCATGCTGTCCAAAATCCAGGCGCGCAAGGCCCCTATTATGACCCTATAGGTCATCATTTGTATACCTCCTTGCCAGCTCAAACAACAGTTGAGTCTTCAATTCCGTTGAATGTTGCTTGGGGTACCACTGTTTATGGTGGTGGCCAATTCCGTCCGGATCAAAGGCAGCCGTATCAAGGACCATCATACCAAGGTCAGCCATCCTACATGCATCCTAATTATGGGCAGTAGTATTATGGCCAAACCTATCCAGGGCAACCTGGAGGCTCACAAGGACAACCCTCCCAGGGACAACCTTCGGCCTCTGGTGGTCCGTCTTTTACCTATCTTGGGCAACCTTCTGGAAACCCGGGACAACCTTACGCTCAACAAGGACAACTTGGAGTCCAGTAGGGATACCCTTCGGGTCAACCCTACGGGAATCCGGGACAACCTTATGCGCAACAAGGACAACCTAGAACCCAACAAGGGTACCCTTCTGGGCAGGGTGGCCAGCCTTACATGCAGCAAGGCCAGCCCGCTGCTCAGCCTAGTTAGCCATCTGGTCTGCAAGGACAACATTTGGTTGTGTAAGGACAACTAAACACCCAGCAAGATCAACCTTCTGGGCAAGTAGGTCCGTCTCAGATCCAACCAGGACAACCTTCCGGCCAGATGGCCCAACCTCAGTCTTCGCAAGGATATCTCTCTGGGCCCGCTCAACCGGGCATGCAGATGGTTCCTGCTTCTCAAGCTCAACTCGGTTACCAGCCCCAGAATCAAACTGGTCTCCAGTCACAAGGTGGGTATCAATCCCAACCTTCTTATCAAACGCAGCCTGGTTCCCAGGCTCAATATGGAGCCTAGCATCCTTATGGATACCAGCAACCCCAGGGGAAAAATCAATTCGCCCCGTATCAAAATTATCAACAGCCATAGGCCACTCCTTATCAAAATTATCAGCAACCCAATGTTGCTCCTGTCGGTAAGTTTGGTAACCAATGGGGTGCTGGGGGGCAGAACCAGAATCAACCATCCAGTTATGGATATAACCCTTATGGACAGAGTTCCTATGGACAAGGTCCTTTTGGACCTGGTCCGTCTGGACAAGGTCAATGGGGGCAACCAACAACTGGATGGAACTCTAGCCCTACCTCATACCCGCAGATGTCCTTCAACCCACAGCTACGATTCTTAGCAATGTTGGAACTGCCCGATGTTTCAAAATTAACCAACGATCCTATCTTGCATAATCGACAATGGCCGCCAGTTCCAACTAAGATACCCGGTGATTGTCCCAAGTTTGACGGCAAAGCTGGAGAGGACCCTCGAGCCCATGTAATGACTTATCACCTCTGGTGTTCGTCCAATTCATGGCTTGACGATTCAGTTCGGTTTCGCTTGTTCCAAAGGACTCTCACCGGCTCCGCTGCTAAATGGTACATTGAATTGCCCTGTGCATCTTTTCAAGATTTTAATTCATTGTCAATGGCATTCCTCACTCATTTTTAGTTACCCATTCGGTACGAGATGAGAACTCATCTCCTTACGTCTCTCAAGCAGGACAGAGCTACGCACATCTCTGATCACATACATGAATGGAGAAGGCGTCGTCGGTTGATCAAGTTTTGGATTCCTGATCAACTCCTCACCAATTGGTTCACGACTTCCTTTGTCCCTAAGATCGCACGGGACATCTCCATGGGAGCTTGCGTAACTGAAGAGCAAGCTATCACGCGCACTCAGTACCTTGACTTAGTTTATTCTCAGTCAGGTACTTTATATGAGTATTTGCCTGATGCCCCAAGACACGGTGCATCCAAAGCTCCACCAAAGCCATCTGTTGATGGGGTTATTGGCTTTGTGAATCCGTTGTCGAAAAAATCATCTTCTAACCTTGGGAAGCAAAATCGAATGCTTCTAACAAAAACACTTCTCAGGGTGGTTCTAATCCTGGAAGTACTTCTGAGGTTAACACCGTCCAGTCCACCACGGTGAACAAGGCCTCAAAAGGAAAGAAAAAGGGGAAAGCAAAGAATAAGTCTGAGCAACCTAAACATGATTCCTCCAAACCTCCATTCGAGGAAGGAGCCAAGCACAAACCTAAGTATCCTTGTCTCATCTGTGATGAGGATCACTATACCAAAGACTGCCCAAGGTGGTTCGAGGTTAGTCGTTTGTTGAAAGGCGCTCCTGGGATTCCTGCGGTTCTTAAAGAACCTTTCCCCTCTCAACAGACTCAAATGGTGGCTAATCCATCTTTGTCTTCTTCTCCCTTTGGTTCCCAAGTCTTCATGGCTGGATCTATTCCCGTTCATGTAACGACTCGAACAAAGGAGTATCCGTCGTCCGCCGGGAAGGAGCCTGAGGTTCCCTCAAGCGCTCCTCCGTCCAGTTTTGGTCCACTCCACATCGAGAGACCTAGTACCGAGACGACAATCTGACCCCCTCCCAAAGGAGTACTCTGGAGATCATCTTACAACCCAAATGCTCGTGCTTCCCAGCACTATATCATAGTTGAGGACTTAGCGCAGGCTCCGTCGGCTATGTCCGCTTTAGAAGTTCTCCAGAGCTGCCCCCCTTAGAGGAAGTCCCTGCTATCGGCCATCGGTGGCATCGACCCGACAGATTTGGATTTGATCACCTTTGATCTCGAGAGCCATGTCCCAAGGCTGCCTCATTAGATCTTCTTTCTCATACAAGTCATCATCAATTCAAAAACCATCCATCGTACAGTTATTGATGAAGGCGCGTCAACTTGCATCATGTCTATTGCTTGTTGGAAAGCGATCAGGTCTTCGACTTTGAGCCAGTCTCCCATGACACTGGAAGCCTTCGATGGGAGAGAATCTTATAGAAATTTTGAATAATTTAACACATATTCAACAGAGATTATCCTGATCATGTACTATTGCGGAAAACATACACAATACATAAGCTCCTCTACGTTGATCATCAATATAGCAGCATCAATAACAATAAAACATCAAGAGCATTCACACATTAACACAGTATGTATCCCGGGGAAATCATCTCGCTAAAAACCCCAACTATCTGTATATTAATGATTGAGTCATGTAACATTACACAGCATAATACTTCTCACAAGCAATCCAGTACCACCTCCACCTGTTACACACAATACAGCTCAGATCTGAATCAATCCCTGGCTCAAATCCTTCCGCTGCTTGCCTGCCTCTGCTGCTCAATACCTGCAGAGAACTGGTGATAATACCAAGGCAGCCACGTCTTTCCTTGGCTAAATCACGTATGAACAAGCTACAATACGTGCAAACTCATTGGCATACTCAATCCCCTGATTTGTGCAAGATCTGGTGCACAACTATAGTCACAACTGATAGCAATCTGATTCTCTAACACCTGTCCCTGCTGAACTGAACATGCACTGACATGCAACTGAGTTAACTGATGTATTCATTAGTTGTATTATGAGTTAATAACTTGTGAATTAATTAATAACTAATTTACCCAACTCATCTCTAGTCTATTTTCCAGTTAGACTAAATACAACCAGTTTAACAAAGCTAAACTGAACACAACTCCATCAACTGCACCTCCAGTCCACTAAACTCAACTCACTTGAGTTCTAACTGAAGTCATGCATGCAAATATTCAACTAACCCATAAGAACCACGTATTTCCTTCATGCAATTGCATGTACCACATCCGTAGCTCGAACTGAAGTGCTCCAAGAGAATAAGACAAAGTTTATAGTCCAAATATTATTGTGAGATAATAATATTTGACTTTTCTATTTTTAGACTGAGCAGTCACTCCGCTGTGGTCTAAAAAATAGAAGTCCATCTATTTTTTCGAACTTGATCAATCATCCATAAACAACAACCTGCAATCCATAGACATGATCCATATGTCATAGACCATGATCCATATGTCTAAAAATAGACTTGCGCCAAAAATAGCCTGCAGGCCCACTTAGTGAAGGCGACTCCTTTCCACTAAGCTCCATCATCTTGTTGCATTCTCAACAAGCATTTCTTGTTGCACACTTTTCAACAAATCTCGTCCCTATGGTATTCTTCAACGATTACCGATTACTTTAGAAGGGAAAACCGTTGAAGTGGAAGTTGAGGTCGTTGACGCAAATCTTACTTACAACCTCCTTCAGGGCCGGAGTTGGATGTATGCCATGCGCACCGTGGCTTCGTCCCTCTTTCGTGTCATTCGTTTCCCTCACCAGGGGAAAATTGTCACGGTAGACCAAATCTCCTTCTTCGCTTCTTCTTCTGAAGGTAATGTGCCCTTTGTGAAGCATACCTCCATCCCTTTCGAGAGTGTGGGAGCCGGGCTCTTCAAAGATCCCGCCCTCATGGGTGTCTTTTCACTCCCACCTCCGAACCTTACTTCGCTCGGTTTGGTCTCTACTCGTTCTGATCCCTCATTGCACACTGTTGCGACCCTCAGTCCCTCTGCACAAGGGGGCATTGATCCTCTAGCTTGTAAACCTCGCTCGGCCGGGGGGCATGGGCAGATCATTAGTGTCGTTGATCATCTTAAAAAAACAGGCCGAGACGACGCCTACATTATCTAGGATGGTTACGCAATAGTGCGATGGGGCAAGTCCTGAAATGGGCTTGACTTGAACCAAGTATCATGCATGCACTTTAATTTTTGTACATGTGTGCTTTCAGCATGTGTGTTGTGTGTGCATGTTTTCCTATTTTTGTTTTGGTGTGTCGGCATGATTGTCACTTATTGTGTCTTTTGCTTCTTGGGCAGATGTCTGGATCGCCTTACGTTGGTTTCGCTGATGGTGCTTCCCGCAGTACACGCAACTTGTCATCTGCGGCATGGGTGATCTACGATCCTCATGGTAAGTTAGTAGACATTCAAGGAGTTTGTCTAGGTTGTACAACGAACAATGTCGCTAAATATAGTGTTGTGATTGAATTATTAGCTGAGGCGATTAACCTCGGCATTCGAACATTGGTCGTAAACTTGGACTCTCAACTCATAGTCCACCAACTCAACGGGCATTATTCCGTCAGAGATCATTGGATTTTAAGGTTGTATTTACGTGTTAAGTTATTATAAAGGGATTTTGATTTCATTACTTATCAACATATTCCAAGACGACTTAATACGTTAACCGATGCATTAGCTAATTATGTGTTGGACAGGCATTTGCATAACATGTGATTCAACATAACACAAGAAACATAAAGTACAATAGACCATAAAACATATGTATATATATATATGTGTGTGTGTGCATGTGCCCAAAATGTTTGCACCCTGTGCATAATAAAAAAAATAATACATGTTTGTCTGAATACATCCGGAGACAACATGTCTCTCAGAAAATATGCATGAAAAGAAAAAGCCTAGATATCTAGTCTCAATGGTGCTCATGGTAGCACATCACCGCTCGCACTAGATGCCTCAGGAGTCGGTGGATGCGAGTTGGCACCCCCACTGTGTGCCTCTGGTACGCTAGCGGGACATCCGCTAGCCAAGCATAATCTAGGATCCCTCGAGTGATAGCCTCGAGGTTCTGGATGAGTTCCCCTCTGTCACCACCCTCCTCTTGAGGATCTGCTGCTGCTGCTGCTGCTACTGGATGTCTCCTCGAAATGGGAGACATGCCAGCTGGACGCTCCGGGTCGACATCTGCATGTGCATATAAAGGTTATTAGAACAAATATGTATTAACAAAAAATTATAAAAACACAAAATCAAAAAAATGATGACGTACCAATCTCCTCATCCCAGTCCTCTCCCTCCGGCAGGGGAAGGTCAGGGTCTCCAGTGAAGTCTATCCCCGCATACAGCTAGTCTTCCACCACTATCTGTTGGTGGCGAAGCCACCCTAAGAACTCAGGTCTAAAGGACATCTGCTGGCCGCCACCACCCCTTGGCATCACTGCCACCCATCGAGCCATCCTTGGCTCTCGAGGTGCTGGGTCTGCTACAAAGGCCCCTTGGCCCTGGAAGCTTGGCACACGTTCCAAGAAGAATGTCACCAAGATGGAACCATACCCGAACTATTGCAGCTTGCCCCGTTTGGCCTTTGTCAGCTGCCTCTTCATATTGGTTGTCATGGCGGACGCCCAATTGAAGATCGTCGGGCTAAGGCACTCCACTGCTAATAACAGGTGGTTCTTTGTAGCTTCATGGGGCACTTGTGCCCCCGCAGCTCGTGTAAAGGTGAATAGTAATGCTCTCAGTTTCAGGTCCTGAACGGTGGGGATATCCACCTTCGAACTGCCCTACCCATATTTTGCCTCCGGGCAAACTCGAGCCTTCACCTCATCCATCTTCTCTCTAGATGGCCTGCGCCCAGTCAGTCGAGGCACCGACCCTCGTCGCGACAATCCAGTCAGGAAGTAGACATCCGATACGTCTAACTCCAGTACCTGATCCCGTATCTGGAACACCTATTCCTCTACGTCCCATAAGTCGATTAGATATTGCCAGAGCTATAACTGAGCTTGTAAATAGGATAGCATGAAATATTTTTTAAGCCCACACGCTCTGAGAGCTTCCATGCAATCCTCATCCGCCAAAGCCAATGTGTCCACTTGGTCATGTTCCCGTTCCTTCCATACAATCACCATTTTTGTAGATTGCCCTGCAAACACAAGCCAAAATAGTGAATTAGACTCTCAAGTAACTTGAAATTGCAGGTTAAAAGGGTGTAAATTTGTTAAAATTTTCCAAAAAATGCGCGCGGCCATTGGCGCGACAGTTTCTAAAACAATCGCGCCCATGGGCGCGCGCCCTATGGGAAACTTGCCCCATTGGCGTGGGTCCGTGCCCGAAACCCGCGCCAATGGGTTCAACCCCTAAATTAAAAAATCCTCCCCATCGGAGATGAAAATGCAATAAAAAACAAATTCTAAACGGATGAAAATGAAGCTAAGGACAAGACCTCTTACCTGGCACTGATGGCGCTCGAAATGGTCCACTGGATTGGTCGTAATTGCCAACTGAAGATCGCACTCCAAAAAGCCCTAATGTCGCTCTCCAAAGGTAAAAAGTGAAAAGTAATTTTTATTTACCATTTTCACCATTTTATAGCTTTTTGACCCCTAAATAGGCTTTAAAAAGTCATTTTATGAATATTTGTGTCGAAAATGGATTTTACGCCGATTTCTTGTGCAGCGATAGGTGTTTATGCAGCTTTGGTGGTGAAACGAGTTGTATTTTATACTTTTTCGGACTCGGTAAATACACAAAAAGTCACTTTGGAGTCATTTTTTGCTCTTTTCTGATTCTCTAAACGTGAAAAGAATGTCGAGTTGGTCCTCTCGACTCGTTAAACGGACATGAGAGGTGGTCGTCTTTAAACCCTTTTCCGACCGTTTAAAAAAACAAAAATATCGTCGGACCCTTATCGTTTCCGGTTCGTTAACGGTCACGAAACGACGTGGTTTTGATCGCTTTTTTACTTTTTTCAGATTAGAGTCACTACTTATGAAAAATACTCCTCGGTCGTAGGCGGTTCTTTCGAGCATGGTTTTATACTTTTTTTCAGACTCGAGAGACACAACTTTACGAAAAAGGACACCCCTGGAGTTTCCTTTTCGCTGTCTTTTCAAACTCTCTAAACATGAAAAGACGCTGAGTTCTTCCTTTGTCAGACTCGTTAAAAAGTTAATGACATCGGATTCCGTCGAAATGACGCCTCTCAAGCATATGCTATCCCCGTCAAGCTTGTCATCCAAAAATAACCGGGGTACTTGCCAGAGATGGTGGGGGAATAAAGGAACCATAATCATCGTCGTGTTAGCAGTATGTCGCTCTTGAACACGACGCTCGTCTGCATTCGTGTCTGGGTGGGGACATCTCATCTTGTTTCACACTTGCCTCTGCGGGTTTGGGTTATCCTGTTTGACCATTCATCTGCTCATCATTTTGTCGCCGTGACCCCTGATCATTTGATGTCAAATTCTGCCAAAGTCCGCTGTCGTGCCGCCGATATGTTCAAGAGAAGTTGACCTCTGCAGAATACTCAACCTCCCTTTGATGCTTCACACAAAACGTTTTATCCTTCTCTGTCTCGTGTCGATGATGTGGGAAGCATTATGGCCCACCTTCGATCAAAGTCACTTCCTGTCGACTTCAGCGCATTATCTAGGAAATTTATTTAGAGACTCCCTTCAGGTACCTTAGAGCCTGCATGCCTCAATGGCAGGTTCTTCGTGTTCGACGCGAGGTTTTCATCATTGGCCTCCGATCGGATGATTCTACGGGTGTTCGACACCGACTCACTGATTCACACACCGTGGATTGTACCTATAGTACCTTGAGGACCATTGTCATTATTGGTGGTACCTCTCGCGTCTGTTAACAGTTTTCATCATTGACTGGTAATCAGACGATGTTCACGCATGTTCGACTTCAACTCCTATATTCGCATGCTTGAACTTGTACTGTGTTTGGGTCGAGTTGGAGCGAAAGACCCTGGATTTTGTCTGTTGAGATCCAGGCTGCATTTTGTGGATTATCATAATCACTACATGACTCATTCGCTGGATGGTTGCGACCATGCCTGAGTCTATTCATTGATCCTCATCGGATGGCTGCGTCCATACCTGGGATCCAGATTTTTATGTACTCTGCTATGGATGGCTGTGCCCATACCATGTACATCATGTATTTGAGATATCAGTTGTACTTCGTGGAGGTTCTCCGACGGCCATGTTTTCAGTCGACCATGTTCTTGTAAAGCACTTCACCCCTCTCTCTCTCGGGCTTCATGCTTTAAGGGGCATCTGTTACACAATATTTTGTCACCGTCCTTGTTACCCCTTCTCCCATACATTGAAGGACCTATTCCAGGACCTGTGAGAAGTGACATAACTTGAAAACACCTGCATTGTATCCCTTAGAGTATGTACTCCATATGCCCTGAAGACACCTTCTGCAAAATACCCAAAAATATAGCCCTTCCTCCATTGTCGTTGTTCCACAGTGTATCACTCGCGCCAATGGGGGAAATCATCCAAAGAGGGCATGCCAGCTGGCGCTCTGTCTCAGAGTCGCACTAGCGCCAACCCAGTTGGGTAAAGTTTTTAACAAACAAACTTCCGAAGGTTCCTTCTACCTTATCCATGAACTAATTCCAGTTTGAGTTAGTTCAGTTGGGCTTCGAATCTCCCAAGGAGGGAAGCAGTTCTCCACCTCTCATGGAAGCTTCCTAATGATAAGGACAATCCCATGAATCAAGTGGATGGTATTATCTACTCCTCCTACCTATATATAAGCTTGTCCCTTTGCCTCTGACAAGCTAGTTAGTAATTCTACTTTTCAAGCTCCCAAATCTAAGTCCCAAAGTCTGAGAATTGCTAAGCTCATATTGCAAGAGGCCTTGTTCATCCCTATGAGGCTAAATCTTTAAGGAGGAGATCCATGTCCAAGTAATCAAGGAGAGAGAGGCTTGTTCCCATCCCCTACAAGCTTTGCAAGGCATGTGTTGCTGATCACCCAGCCAAAGGAGGATTTGACGTCAAAACTTGGTTGTATTCTCTTTTGTTTATCAATAATAATAGACGACTATCATTATGGTTCCACTCATGTGTCTTTGTTACGATGTTTGAGTTGTATCCTTTCTGACTGATACATAGTTGCATTTCCTGGATTTTATGCTTGTATTTGTCTTGTTCTTTGCATGTGCAGGTGTCTATTCATGAGGATCGTGAGGATTGTGACCAATTGAAGTGAAGGAACGGAAGCGACGACTCTTCTACGAATATAAGCGTTGGATTTGAGGTAGGATCTCATCATTGACCTTACTTTACAATTAGGAACCTGCGTGTTAGCATTGTTTAATTGTTTCTAGACCCCATTTAGGCTAGTGTCTGAGAATTTAGAGAGGAATGCGAGATTACAATGATGTTGTCCACCCTTACTGTCATGCAAAGATACTTGTTTGAGAATCTGTGTCTCCTACACCCATCCGAGATAACAAAGTGTCTAAGATTTTAGAGAGGAATGCGAAGATATCTCTACTCCTTATTCGAAGTTACAGGATGTCAAAAACTATGCCTTTATATGGTGACCCTACATGCCTATGTATAGGTTTTATGTCTCCATAAATAAGCCAACATGTCCACTGAACATGTGTGTCACCTTTTATTAGTCGACTTGATAGTTATATATGTATTGAGGCTGACATGATTGTTCTTCTTCATCATTTAGCTTGCAGACTTCTTCTTATGCTTGCCTTGGAGAATTGTGCTTGTCTTGGAGGGTTATTCTAGACTTGTATACATTACACATAGGCTCAAGAAGAGCTCCTTATACATGACTTTGACTCTTTGACTTTCCTAAACCTATTAAATGAGAAAGAAACTCATTCTTATAAATTACAAAAATAATATTTATTTTTCTTGGCAAGTACAAAGATCAAAATTACATTTGTGAATACCGAACCTAGTTACACTTTCTTCAACACTCCCTCTTAACTAGGGAGGTATTTATAATGGTACTTGGTCATTCTCTATTTGAAGAATTTCTCGTAAGAAGAATCAAATTGGTAATCCCATCTGTATAGCATCATATCAACCAGCATTGTCACAGTGCAAGGCCTTGACTAACGTCTCCATCTCTTCACGAGATCATGACCTACAATGTTGGTGAGACCAATGATTATAGACACCTTTATCATTGTCTCTCAAGGTACATACCTACTCGGGTGTTGACTGAGTATGACCTTCTAGGAATATTCTTCTCTTGGGTTCCCAACCCTCAAATAGTATTGGTCCTCTTGCCTACACTTGTCTTGGATGCCCTACACATCCTCAAAGAGAATCAGATGCCAGATGATTATCCAATCCTCCTTTCTTTCTTCCAAAGTGAAGACAAGAATGTTGTGTTTATCTCTCCCTCTCAACCGAAGAAGAAATTCCCAATATACCTTTTAATTAGGAACTTGTCAGAGCTCTCTCTTAGCTAGAGACTCTTCTATACATCAACAACTTCTTCTTTGTGGGTCCTTCAACTACTTGATCAACTTCTCTTCTTGATGTCATGAAATTTAGTTGAGCTTCTTCCTTGTAGGGAAATCGCCTTCGATCACTTTACTCATTTGTTCGTCATGCCATTTCTTTCTTCATGGAAAGTGGCCTTCTTCATATCTAGAACCTTCGTTATATGGCTACTTCTTCCTCAACATGTTCCTTCTATCTACCACATGAATGCTAGTTGTATTTGTACTTCCAATTTCTTGTTTCAATAGCCTTGCATGAATTTATCCAAATACTTTTCAAGAAACCAAAACATGATTCTAAATCAAATTATATCCTACGAGATGGATTTTCATCACGACATCTTTTTGTGAGTGATCTGATTTAGAATACTAGATTGTTGTGCTAAGATCCTCCTCAGATTAGAAACAAAATGCTTTCATTGTGATTAAGGATTCATGAATTTTTGCAAGTGAAATGATGAGTTTTTATGTTATTTTTATGAGCAATTTAACATAAATAAGAGATTGAACAACAACATAAACATGTATAGAACATCATCAAAAATACATTACAACAGGAACATGATAAAGGAGTTCACCCCTCCTGGGATACGTCTCCTTGGTCTAGCTTCCAATGGCTTGGGCCTCTCTATTATGCTCAAAAGTGTAAAAAGATGTGTTTACAATGCTCAAATACTTCTGAAACATGCTCCAATGTGTCCATAATATGCCAAAAATGGACCTCTACCTCCATTTTTCATCCAATTTGGTCAAGAACTGAAGAAGTTATGACCTCTCCTAGTTTTCCCAATATTCTCTTTACAAATTGCACCATTTTCGGCATGATCCTACAATTTCGCTCCAAAAAGCACTAACTGGGTGAAAATTTCACTGCGCAGTGGCCATAAACCATCGGCACTGACAACTCCATCGCAAATTGCAATCGAGGAGAACTGGCAGGTCTTATGGTTTGTGAACGCGACATGGGCGATATGCGATTGTGATAAATGACAGACCCGACGAAACTTTCAACTGAAACCCATAATCTTATCACATCCAGAATCCATCACAAATCGCAATTGGCGGAGTCAAAGGGTAACATATATATAGGACTCTACACTGTGCGATTGCAATTATAGCATCACAACCTTGTACGTTGAGGGCTGGTTTCTGTAGTACTTTCCTTTTGCGATGTGCGATTATCGCATCGCACCCTTGCTTGTTCTGGGGCCGATTATTTAACGCCGACCCGCCTGTGATATGCGATTTGCGAAATGTGGGGCCAATGGTGGCTTGCCACTTGGCGTTTCCCTATTTGCTAAAAAGTATTGCCACGTCATCTTCTCTTGCCATCTATCCAATTCAAACATGAACTTTGACTTGCTCTAACTTATTCATATGAGCTCGGATTCGAGTGTCGTTTGCATCGTTGGAATCAAGATGATGAGATTTTTGAGCCTAATTTTGAGCACTTGATCACTCCTCCCCACTGAAAGCCTTTTGGACCCAAAAATATCACTTTCAATTGTCCAACAGGTGAGGGCATAGTTCCCTCACCTTTCCAACCTTTATCCATTTGACTTTTAAAGGATTTGTACCCATGAACCCCACTTGAAGATAATCAACACTTTCCCTTTTTGATATCCTTGTTCTTCTGTCAAGTATAGTGTCTTGCTGAAGCTCATCAAGAAATTATGGAGAAAAGTCTTCAATAGATATAATTTGAATATTCTCTTCTTGATATTCAATCAAAGGAGGCTCATACAACCTTAAATTCTCAACATTAACAACAACATAAATTTGCATATATGAAGGCAAATCCAACCCGAAGGCATTGTTACCAATATTTTCCGAAATTTTGAACGGACCATATCTAATTGGTTTTAGCTTTTTACCTTCTGCTTGGAGCCTCCATTTGTTAATATGAAGCCAAACTTCATCACCAACTTAGAATTTGTGATGTTGACGATATTTGCTGTGCCTTGCTTTGTACTTGCCTTGGATTTTCTCAAGCTGTTCTTGAACCTTTTGGTGTACTAATTGGATTTGTTCGATGAATTTTCTTGCTTTGTCTATGTCGCTATGACCTTCAATAGAAACATCTTTGCCAAAAATAAAATCCAAAGGATATTTAGGCAAGTATCCCAAGCATGCCTCAAATGGTGAAGTTTGAATTGAAGAGTGCTTGGCTCGGTTGTAAGCATGTTGAATATAGTGCAAATGTTTGTCCCACAACTTAGGATTCTTGCTACAATAACCATGAAGAAGATGTATCACTGTTATGTTCACCACTTCTGTTTGATCATCTGTTTGTGGATGAAAAGTTGTAATATTTTTCAATTTGGTGTCCATGAATCCCCACAAGCTTGACAAAAAATTCCCAACAAATCAATAATCTCGATCATTAACAATGGATGTGTGCAATCCAAAATGCACCCAAAAATTCTGAAAGAATAACTAAGCAGTTTGTTTAGCTGTAACTTGCTTTTTACACGACATCAAAATACACATTTTTCTGAACCTATCCACAACTACCTACAAATAATCATGACCTCTTTTTGACAATGGAAGACCTTCTACAAAATCCATAGAAACACTCTCGCATGGTCGTGAAGGAACCAGAAGTGGTGTATACAATCCTAACTTCCTATTCCTAGGCTTACTGATTACACATAATGAACATCCTTTAATAAAATGAGACACACTTTTCAAGCACACGAGGCCAATAAAAATACCTCTATAGATGTGTCACCATCTTACTTACACCGAAATGCCCAAAAATAAGAGAAGTATGTGCCTCTCTTATGATGTTAACTCTTTCTCCCTGTGGAATATAAAGCTTTCCAATATGTTACAGCAAGTTATCATGCAAATGATAATCTAATTCATCTACTTGGTTACCTTGACTCAAGCTTGCATAAACATTTTGGAAGTCATTATCTAATGCATATTGCTCAATATAACTTTCATGTAAAACATAATTATGCTTGAGTAAATTAATTGCACTAACAATAGGCCTAGAAAGCATATAAACAACTTTACTGTATATAACTTTCTTATACTTGATTACCAAGTGGAATTGTTGAATAAAACCCATCCATTGGAAGTGCCTTGATTGCTGCAACTTTGATTGTGATTGCAAGTATTTCAATGGTTGATGACCAATGTGAATGATTGTTTCCTTATCCATCAAGTAGTGTTTCCATTTTTTTACACTTTGCACAAATTCATACAATTCCTTGTCATATGTAGGATAATTAATCACTGCACCATTAAAAGTTTCTGAATGAAAACATATAGGCTTACCATGTTGCATGAGGATTGCACCCATGGCGTAGTCGCTAGCAACAGTTTGAATCTCAAATGATTGTGTCAAGTCTGGAAGTGCAAGTATTGGAGTTGTACTGAGCTTTTCCTTCAATTGATCAAAGGCCTTTTGATGTTTCCCTCCCCACTTAAAAACCTTTTTCACACTTGTCAATGCATGCAAAGGAGTGACTCTAAGAGAAAAATTAGCGATGAATTTCCTCCAATATTGGGTTGCTCCCAAAAAATTTCTTACCTCAGTAACTTTCTTGGGCCTTGGCCAATTCACAATGACATCAACCTTGGAGGAATCTATTTTCAGTTCATCTCCTCCAACAATATGACACAAGTAAACTAAAGAAGTTTTTCCAAACTCGCACTTTGACATATTAAGACACAACTGTTCTTTTTTCAAAACATCAAGTACTTTTCTTATATGCATGACATGTTCATCACAAGATTTATTGAAAATTAAGATGTCATCTAAGTAGAATATGACAAAATCATCAAGAAATGGCCTCAACACATCATTCATCACACGCATGAATGTAGCAGGAGCATTACATAAACCAAAAGGCATAACTAGCCATTCAAACAATCCTTGTTTTGTTTTGAATGTTGTCTTCCAAATGTCTCCTTCAACTATTCTAATTTGATGGTAGCCACTTCTTAAGTCCATCTTAGTAAAATACTTTGCATCTTTCAATTCATCAAGTAAATCATCTATTTTAGACAGTGGATAATGGTTCTTTACCGTAATTTTGTTCAATGCACGAAAGTCCACACACATGCGCCATGTTCCATCCTTCTTTGGCACCAAGACAATAGGTGAACCACATGGTGAGGAAGATGGTCTGATGATCCCTTTATTTAACAACTCTTGAATTTGCTTCTTAATTTCTGCACTTTCCATCACTGACATCCTATACATGCCAATGTTAGGAAGAGGACAATCTTGCTGCAACTATATCTCATGTTGGATTCCTCTCTTGGGAGATAATCCCTTTGGTTCCTGAAACATCTCATCATATTGGTTAACTATGTCAACCAATTCACATTTCAAATTTGAATCACAACCTTTAAAAGCTTCATTTTCATCATCATTCTTGGGTTTGATCATTATAAGCACAAAATTCTTGCTCGAATTCACTAGTCTTTTCATCTTCCCTACATTAACAAGCAAAAGATTTATTTTCTTGCTAGATCTCTCACAATATATTCTACTCCATCTTTGAATAAATTATATTTGTTTTCATGTCTATGGGAGATATTTTTTTTGTCATAAAGGTACGGGCTACCCAAAACTATGCCACAGATATCTAACGACACAACATCGAGCTCCACTTCATCTATGAAGTTTGCAGTAATGGTGAATTTCTGTTTACACTTTCTAGTAACCTGTAATTGCGCATTGTCACACACCCATCCAAGTGGATATGGTTTATGATGTGGAACGATTTCCAAGCTTAAACTTTTGACAATGTTTTCAGAGATAAGATTGGCTTGAGAGCCACTATCGAAAAGCGTAATCAACCTTGTTGTGTTTTGAGATCATCCTTATGTGAAAAATTACTATTCTCCTCTTTTCATTTGGAGTTTCATTTTGTGAGTTTGAAGAACTAGTGCTAGCAATGCATTATTTTCCTTTTAACCCCATGGTTGATCTAGGCCCGGGTGTGACAAAGGACCCTTCCAAGACCTTTTACTTTTGTGATGTGTTAAATTGCATTTGTAAAAGAACATTAATGAATACATCTGCATGTTGTAAAGAAGACGAACATGACAATCATCAGCACATTAAATAACAAGACGTTGATAACAGAGTTCGTCCAGGAGGGACTACATCTCCAGGTTCCGGTGTCAAGATGGTATAGGAACAATGTAAACTTTGAAATGGGAACTATAAACTCAAAACGGGAACTCTGGCCCAAAAACTCCAAAAAAACATGAAAAACAGTGCTAAAAACGAAAGGCGTGTATACTGGAATGATGGTTTTTTATTTTAGGGTCAATTTTGAACATGTTTTAAAAATGGCAGTGAAAACGATTTTTTCGTAGAAAAATTGTGCAAAAAACATCCTCAAAATGAAAGGTGTTGATACTGGAATTATGGATTTTTTTTTTTAGGGTCAATATTTAACATTTAAAAAAAATGCCAGTAAAACTGAATTTAAAATTTAAAATTTTGATCTAAATTCTTTTTAAGATTGTTAAAAATATTTTTTATTTAAAAAAAAGAGTCACACTACCCTATAAAATATAAATATATTTTGATTCAATTAAAAAATTATTATTATTATTATTATTATTATAATATAACGCTCATAACATATTTCATTAAAATACTTGAAAATATTAACATTATGTGTATGTTTTAAAAGTTGAATGTTTTAAGTTTATATCAATACATCAATAACCCCATATATATATATATATATATATATATATTCGCTCTTTAACCAGTATGACATATTTTAATAAATTTAATTATAAAAATTATATATATTATAAAATATAAAACACCTAAAATATATATTAAAGTGGTAGATATCTTATATAAACACAGTAATTAATATAGGTCATATCTTCTAATTTTTGGTAAATGGCATTTACAATAAAGTGTTTTATTAGTTGTTTTATTTTTGTGATAAAAACTGTCTTTATTGTTTTTTTAATTTAATTAAAATATATTTAAATTAAATGACACCTACTAACTACTATATAAATTTTTGAGAGATTCTTCAACGTAAATCACATAAGAATTCATTTGTCTACGCGTTTCGAACCAACCAGTGTGGTTCATCGTCAGGACAAGTTGAAGAAATCGATCCAGCTTAGCTTGTTAAATAGTCTGAGCAGAGACTCCAACGGCTAAATTAACGGCTAATTTTGACCAAAGGACCCAAGTCAAATTTCTATTCCTTAATTTAATTTTATTATTATTGGAAATAAGTAAATTTA